>JAOXJP010068134.1:0-15407 GCA_025762735.1 Platanus orientalis
ATATTAAACAAATGGGCTGCACAAAGAGTGCTAGTCAACAACCCATGTGCTCATAAGTTTTTAGAGTTTTAAATTTAGAAAATAAGTTTTTAGAAGTCTTAGGGTTTAAGGAAATTTGGTTAACATGTCTTTTAGATTTTTAAAAGTTCCTATCATTTAGAGTTTTGTAAGCCTATTTAAAGGCACCCTCTCCCCCATAAATTTACAGTGAAGATTGATTAAACAAAATGTGTAATTGGGTGGTTTCCTAAGGTAGCCATGGGCTGATCCTTTTTCCTTCCAAATGTGATGCCACTTTAAGCTCCCCTCTCTCTCCATGTGGGTTGTAGCACACCAAGGTGCATGTGTGAGATTCACTCAGCCTCTTAGGTATTTTCCTTATCTCTTCTTCTATATTATTCTTTCTTTCTCTCTTTCTTACTTTCCCCTTTTTCTTCTTCTTCCCTTTTTAATTTCAAAAGATTCCTTGCTGAAAACCTCCATTAAAGAACCTTTTATTTTCTAAAATTTCATGATTTGAACTATCAAAACTTATTCAAATATCATGAAATTTTAATTGTTGAACCCTTAGTTATGTCAAAAAACATCTGGAAAGGTTCATAAGTTACTGACGCATGACTAAGGTTATTTAGGTAATTTCATGGGTTCTGCCCAGAAATTCCCTTTGGGCTTCTTTTTCTCTTTTTTGCTTCTTTTATTTTCTTTTTCATCCTAACCTCTTATCTTATATTCTATTCTCTATTTTCTCATAGTTTATGGCTCTTTGAAGTATTTAAAATTCAAAACTTAATTTATTTGCTTCCACACTTATACTTTAACAATTGTTTGAGCCTCATGGGATAACCTACATTAATTTTGGTATCATCTCCATTGTATGCTGCATCACTAATGTTCATAATGCCCTAGAGTGGAATCTAAATATCGATTAGAGTGGTGTGTGTGGCTCGATGACGGATAAAAGGAATTTGCATCATGAAGAAGGTTGTTTAAGTAACATTGAGGGGATCTTTTTTGGGCAAAATAAGGAGCAAATATTTCAAAATTCAAACTTTGAAAGGGGAGGCCCATCTAGGCTGAGCACTAGGCCTATGGATCCCCGATTAAATGGACCGAAGTGGGACTTAGGGGGAAAAAACCCAAACCAAAAATGGGTTCGAAAAGAGGCCCAAAACTGTTCGAATCCAGTGAATCGAACGCTTCCCGACCTGATTCCTATTTGAGCCATAATTGCTTGAAGGATGTTAATAGATTCCTTCCTCTTCTATCTGTAGAGGTTGTGAAAGTCTCTGTGGAATCTGGTGACGATCGGAATGCATGCTACAAAAGGAGAGGTATGAAGGGCGCAAGGTGGAGAATAAGGAGGTAGAAGATGATATGGAAGAGAGCAATAACGATGAGGAGGTGGACAAATTTATTGGGTAGATTGATTTCATAGTTAGTGATAGTGATGACAACAAGGTGAAACTTTCTAAATACCTTAGGTTATTAAGTGGCAGGGGAAAGGAGAAGAAGGTGGATAGAGGAAACAGAGAATTGAGGAAATTAACATGGGACATTAAGGATGGTTCTTTGGGTGATTTGGAGGAAAAATCAAGGAGGACAGGAATGATTGGTTCATCAAAGGTTAAAAAATAAAAGTGATGTCTTGGAATGTGCGAGGGCTGGGTGGTGTGGATAAGAGAAGAATGGTTAAGGCTGCCATTAAGAACTGTAATCCGGATATAATAGTGATTTAGGAGACAAGAAAGAGGTGGTGTCTAGCCGGTTGGTTTGATGGACTTTGGGGTTTGAATTTTCAAAGTGGTGTATGGTGCTTACTTTGGGCACAACTGGTGGAATTTTGTGTGCCTGGAACTTGGTCATTGTGTGCTGAATTGAGGAGATCATTGGAAACTTCTCTGTCTTAGTTCTCCTGAAGAATCTTCATTTTGGTCATGAGTGGTTGGGCCAACTTCCACTACAAACATAGAAGAGTTTTGGGAAGAACTAAAAGGATTGATAAATAGATGGGTGAGGCCATGGGTGTTTGGTGGCGATTTTAATGTGATTTTTTTTGTCTATGAATTCTAATTATAGGTTTGCAGAAATTATGGGTTGTAAAGTGGAGGTATGGCCTCTAAAATATTTGGGTCATTTTTGGGTGGTTGTCTAAGATCTACCTTTTTTTGGGACCTAATGGTGGAAAGGGTCCAGAAGAAGTTGGCTGGATGGAAGAAATCTTATATCTCTTTGGGTGGAGGAATTTCTCTACAACAAATCATCTTGAGGCAACATATCGTTTTCTTCGATACTTGAAGAAGAGTTCAGGTCAAGGACTCTCGTATGGCAGATGACAAGCTCTTCATGTGGAAGCCTTTATAAATGCACATTGGGCGGGTTTTGTGTTTGATAGGAGGGCTACTTTAGGTTATTGCACCTTGTGGGGGGTAATCTTGTTACTTGACGTAACAAGAAGCAACCAATTGCAGCAACATCGAGTGTAGAAGTAGAGTTTTGAGCCATGGAACATGAGATCTATGAGATGCTATGGATATGCAGCTTTCATAGAGAGTTGGAATTCAACTCTCAAGGTCCTTTGAGGTTGACAACAAAGCCACCATTAGCATTGCTCACAATCCTTTCCAACATGATAGGACTAAGCATATTGAGGTTGACAGACACTTTATCAAGGAAAAGTTATAGATTGAGCAAATATGTATTTTTTTTTTTTGATTAATAAAGAAATTATATAGAAACAATGACAAAAGATGAGAAAATATAAGCCTTGCTCCCCAACAACCTAAGAGATCAGGGCATCCCAATAAAAAATCTAGGAGGAGAAACAACTCCCCACAAACAAGGGAAGATGAGACTCCCATCTATACAAGAACTCCAAGGTCCTATCTTTAAGCTGATGACTGGATGCACTTCGATCTTCACACACCCTCATGTTATTCTCCTTCCAAAGCATCACTCCTCTGGGAGAGAGACCCTCACACTTGTTTTTAAACCATTGAAGAAGGAGGAGGAATGGTCTCAGGCATCACCCATTGGACCTTAAACCGCTGGAAAAAAGCTCCTCAAGGTTCAAAAGCCACTTGGAAATAAAGGAAGAGGTGGGCTGCTGATTCCTTGTTCCTTCCGCATAGGTAACAGTGGTTGGCCAGATGAAAATCCCTTTTTTGAAGATGATCCAATGTCAGTGCTCTATTGAAGTGAAGGAGCCATAACATGAAGCAAGACTTTGACGGCATTTTGGACCTCCAAACCTCAGTGATTGGGCTTTTTAAATTTGCCACAGGACCAATGGTATTATACATTGACTGAACCGAAAAGCCATCATTAGGAGCTGGATGCCAAAGTCTTCGATCGGGCATGTTGTCATCCCCCACACTTCCACCCTGTATAGATGGAGCAGATATGTATTCTTTTTGCGAAGACTGAAGATCAGTTGGTTGATGTGTTCACAAAAGCCTATGTAGTCCTAGTTTTAGTAGTATTGTTGGCTAGCTTGGTATGCACAATATCTACATACCAGCTTGAGGGGGAGTATTGATGTACATCAGAATATATTACAATACAATATGTCAGGGTATATGAGATCTTAGGTGGTATGAGGGTATCCTTGTAAGTACCCACATGTATTGATGTATTCTTCTCCTTTGGATATATAAAATATGTATGGTAGAGGCTCTCAACTCTCAATACGAGTTTCCCCATCTCTCTCCTCTTCTTCTTCCTCCATTCCATACTCTACAAACCCTACAGCTCCTTAGTGCATAAATCCACTTTCTCTCAATATGTCATTATATATATATATGTATATATATATATATATATATATATATATATATATATCCTCAACACCTACACACATCGACAAACAATTAATTGCCTATATGAAGCTTGAAGCTAGAGATGGGGATCAACTAAGTTATGCTAACATTTTGTAATCTCATTTTTCATCATTCTTGACATTCTTTATTCTAGCTGGTATTTGTTTACAGACTGTGGCTTGGGTTACTGAGTTAACCTATGTCACTCTTTATACTTAAGTAGTCCACACAAGAATTGTTGAAAAAAAAGTGCAGGATTTTGGGGTGCATGTGCATCAAGTATATAAATCGCCTCTGTTGGTTTCAATGCTAAGGATACTCACATAGTCACATACATTTTTTTGGAGGGTTATTTTTATGTTTATATCTTTTGAGTAAAAATGAGGATTTTTATCCCAAAATGAATGCTGCTATCCGATGCGTCTGCGACATGTTTGGAGTTTGCATTTTGAAATGCCATGGGATGTACTTTTAGTGCTATTCAGCTGCATATCTTGTGATTTGATTGGAAAGTTTTGTGTCTTTCAAATGTTTGGATCTATTACTTCAATTTTCTCATTTTTTACTATATCTTCTCCAACATTTCTTTGATCATGGTGAGCTATTTTTGTTGCTTTGAGATAAGAAAAAATTATGTTCTTATTTTGTACGTAAATACGTTTCTGCAGTGCCAATTGTATATCAGGTTCATCGTCTGCGTGATGGGAATAGTTTTGCTACCCGACGAGTAGATGCAATGCAAAGAGGAAATATCATATTCTCCTTGCTTGCTTCATTTCAAGTAATGCACTTTATCCATTTGTTCATTTGCATATTAGTTTTATTAACATGTTCAGAAACCTTCTGAGTTCTAAGTTGGGAGTTGTGCTCTCTGCCTTGCCCAGTGGTGTTTTACTTTTGGCTGTTTCAATGTATTTTCTTGTTCTTCAATGTGAAAGTAGATGCTGATAGGCTTAAGAATATTTTCATTTTATTCATAAAAAAAAGAAGAAGAATATTTTCATTTAGCTTCTAAGTCTTTTGAGCACAAAAATTTCAAAAGGAAAAGTAGAATTGTGGGCAAGGAATTTTTTGGATTCTAAATGCTGTGGTCTATTCTGGCCCTTCTTGCATCTATTTGACTTTTCATATATCTACTTGACATCCATTTTCTCCTTATTTAATTTCTCTGAACTTCCAACTGTTGGCATATCCAGGTTGACATGTTAGAATTTTCTTGACAATGTCATGATAATTTGGTGGATAAGGCAGTGGTAGGTTTCCCCTCAAAACTTTGGGCTGTCTGGTTCCTTTCAGAGTGATATTTTGTGGTTCTCATTTGGAAGGCTATTGGCGATAAAACTATAACAGCTTTCTTTGTTTTTGGTTGGGGATTCAGTGTTGGTGAACCATCTTTTGAATCACAGAAAAAGATAAAATTGTGCATGGTGTGTGAAGAGGCCATAGAAGCTGTTCAGAGCTTTCTCATATGTTGCAAATTTATGGCTGGGATGTAATATAGCTTTTCTTTTTGATTGATGACAAGCGTTTAATATATTCATTAATGTTGCAAAGCTGTATGATTTGGGGGGAAAGAATTCCCAAGCATACATCACATTTAAAATTTACATTTCAGGTTATCCCACAAAGGCTGACCAATTAAAGAAAAAATCCATACGGTCTTTGTCTTTTACATTCATTTACTCCAAAAGCCCAATAAGAAAAATTATCTGCACATATTTTGTGAATAGGGCAAAACTTTCCTTCAAATTTTTTTCTGTCTCTCTTTCCAACCCCATTGTAGGATGTAGTAATATACATTGTATTCATGTACAAAGGGTAATTCAGTCCAAGTGTATGTGTAAGGGTATACCTGTAATTATACAGTTTAACCCTGATATTTCCTATTTTTCATGTACTTTCACCTCATATAAATAAGATGGGAGTATAAGAGGGAGACCCACTCTCTTTTATTCTTTTCTTCTTCACCTCTTACCCTAGAAATCCAAGATTTACATCAATCAATACCTAATTGATAAATTGCCAGACCAGAGCACATGATCTCCTGAAAATAGGCTTTTCTTTTAAAAATCAGTGCTGACATCAGCAATCCATACAGCTGATGTCAGCAAGTCGTATGTATTGTTACAGTGACGAACGGAGAAAACTCTAGATCTTGGTGGAGCTTGAATTAAGGTATTTTTTTGAATATTTTTTCCAGCATTTTTTGATGAGTAGAACTATAGAAGCATGTTTTGAAGGAGTTTTTTTGGTTAAAATTTGAAATCTCAGATTTTAGTAAAATGGATGATGCGTCAATGGTGGATATATATATATATTATAATGTAATTTGCTAGTTCATTAAGGTCCTGTTTATAATAATGCATCTGCAGAAACAAATCCCAGTTGTTTTGGATCAGATTTGAGGTTTTTGTGAGAGTTTCTCAAAATAGTATTTTCTGCCCAACTGTAAATTTTGAATTTCTGGTTTTCTTTTATTTATTTATTTTTATAAAACTGATCTGTTCAGTTGCTGCTTGTGTGTGTTAACTATGGGTATATGTTTGAGTTACTGCTGCTTTGAAACTCTAGTACTTGTGAGTGTTTGGAGGTGTCATGATGAGTTTTATGGCTTGGTGGGCTCTTAAACCATGTGTTCTACTGTTTCTGATGTAATCTGTGGATTGTGGCTTGTGCAACCCCAAAGAATTGTGTAGTTATGCTCTTAAGCTGTTTTTGGTGATAGCGTGTGTTGAAATATCAGTTTATGTAGCCGTGAGGGTACAATATATGTACCAGGGGATCATTGTCAATTTTTTATACTATAAATAGAAGAGGAGGTGTCTCATTAGGGCGCAAATACTTGCTAGTGATAGTCTGCCATCACATGGGCTGCATTTGGTTCGGATTCTTATAATCGATTCTGGGGTACAAACGAGTGTGTGGTTGAGATTGTTAAAATCTATTATTTATCATAATCGGTTGCTGATTATGGTTATAATCAGAAACGGTGATATGCCCGTTTCTCTGATTCTTGCAGAAGTGGGAGCAAAATCACTTGTAAACGCGTAAATGATTATCCACCTTTATGGGTATTTTGATGGAACAAACGAAAGGCTCACAGAGTGATTAGGGCTTCTATTCTCAAACATCTTCTCCATCTTCTTCAAGCACACAGGTAGCAGATTTCAAAGGGGAGAGCAAGGGATTTGGGTCTGTTCTAGCATCGTTCGATCTAGATGAAGCCGAGAAATCAAACCCTTTATCTCTTTCTATCTGTTTCCGCTGTCGTCTATTGTCTTCACGGTTCTCGTGCCCGTTTCCGTCTTCACCATCGTTGTCATCAGGTACCTAAACTATAAGTTAAAGAATCATCCTTTGTCATCATCAGTTTATACCGAGAGCCATCTAATTTATAAAAAGCTTAACCAGAAGGTTGACTTACTTATTTGGTTTGAATTCCTTGAAAGCTGCAATGGTGATTTACAGACATGGTTATTCATAAAAAAAATAAAATTACAAACATGGTGACCAGGAATTTTGAGGAGAGAATGCAAAATATCTTATATATGGAGGGAATAAGGATTCCATGAAGGTTGCTTGACCTTCACTGGCCATTATTTTTATGGAATCAATAAAGAAATTTCAAGGGAGGAGACGAGAAAGAGAACAAGCTATAGATTTTTCACCTAATTTTTGGCCACCCGTTGTCTTCTCAGAGTTCCCGAACCCCGCCCGGCTGAGTTCAGCCTAAATGATCCGAGCTCCCTAATGAAACATATTGAATTTTCTGTTGTTGAAAGCTTGTAACCTTTTTTAGTAACAAACGACGAGGAGGAAAGAAGAAATATGTCGGCTTCGCGACGTAAAATACTGGTGAAATAATCTCTATCTATTTTTTGTTAGAAGGAAGTAAATGTTGATCGGTGCCAAATTTAGGAATGGTACCTGAAATTCAAATCCGTCTCCATCAAAACTCTAATTCATGAGCTTCTAGAACCCTTTGTCCAATACCTTCTAGAGGAATCTAAAGCTTTCGTCCTTCCCCGATTAATCTCTAGCGATGATGCCCTACCCCCAACGAATCCACAACCCTGATAAAGACGAAAATTATCAAGTATCAGAAGAAGGACCTGGAGACAAACTAGAACGACCTCCATTTGCACCTTGCTTCTCAAAACTTGAATTGAAGATTAAAGAATCAACCAGTTTGCTTGGTGGGGCCGTCTTCCCTAAGCTGAATTGGAGTGCTCCAAAGGACTTTGCTTGGATTACGACAACTGGGACCCTTAGATGCTCTTCATTCACTGGGATTGTACTTGTGTTTATGATCTTCAGATACTTTGGTTCATGATCTTTGCCATGCTTTCGAATTATGCATTGGTAAAACCTCTTCGAGACCCCCAAGTTTCTTTCTTGCACTCCGCAAGTGGTATTCATTCGTCTCTCCTTCTAGAGATGGATTGGTTGACTTAATATCTATACAGGTTGACTCAAAATCTATATATGTTTTCTTGTTAAATGATTTTTTTCGTCCGGTTATAGTTGAATAATCGTTTCTGAATAATGTTGAACTAAATAGAATTCTGATTATGGATTCTCATAATCAGCTTCTAGAAATAGGGTATCTAAACAAGATTTTGATTTTCAAAATTGTTTTTCATAATCTGATTATGGGAATCCATAATCATAATCAATAATCAATAATCAATTTTGAGAATCCAAACCAAACGAAGCCTAAATAGTGTATACTCCAGGGTTCAACCTGAAGTAGTTACTCCTCTTAGTGCTGAAGGATCTACTAATGAGAATTCAGCTCTTGTATTTATGACTGGCCGAGGTGGTTTGAATGGTGGTAGAGGTGGTTCAAAAGGCTGTGGTACACTGTTGGAGGACCAATCACATCAGTGAGAAATGTTGGGACAAGTTTGGAAAGCCAGTATGGGCTAATGCTACTGTTACTAGTGATAATGTTTTATGACTGATTACCAGAGTTTGGTTTCATCAGTTTACTCATGATGTTCCTAGTGGAAGTGCTGGACCGAATAGTCGGTTACCCTCTCTCATGAAGAATACAATGCCTTCTTCCAAATTATGAAAGTAACTTAGGACTGTCCACGTCTACAACTATTATGGTTCATTTAGGTACTACATGTCTTGCTATTAAGAAGTCCTTTAGGGTTATTGACTTGGGGGCATTTGAGTCTATGACTGGTACATTTTCCCAATTTAGGTCTTTTAACTCATCTGAACCCCATCTACTGTGGTTCTTGCTGAGGGTTCTACACGTTCCATTAGTGGTCATAGAGTTTCCAATCCGACTTTTTCATTGTCTCTTAAAGATGTTCTCTATGTTCTTGAATTTCCATTTAGCTTACCCTCTGTTAGCAAGTTAACACAAGCACTGCAATGTTAATCTTTTATCATTTCTTTTGTACCTTTCAAGATCTCAAGACAAAGAAGGTGATTGGTGGCAGACGTGAAGTGATTGGTCTAATATTATCTGGATGAGGATTTGTGATGCGGTGTAGCTACATTACGTTCAAGTGTCTCTCATCTCTAGTGGCATAATCTTTTGGGTCATCTGTTGTTGTAAAAGTTAAATTTTAGTATTCCATCCTTATAGTTTGTGTCTACTCTCGATTGTGAAGCTTGTCAGTTAAGAAAACATCATCGTGTTTCATTTCCAAATTGAGTTGAGAGTTGTAGATTGAGTCCGTTTGAATTAGTTTATACTAATATTTGGGGTCCTGCAAGACATAAAAGTTTATTTTGGTTATTCATATTTTGTTATGTTTGTGGATGATTATTCACACATGACATGTTTAGTCATTTTGAAAGATTGATCTAAATTATTGTCTACTGTCAAGTTATTTTACAAAGAAATTGAAGTTCAATTTGGCCATCTTACTCATGTCCTTCCGTCTAACAATGCTTGTAAGTATATTCAAAAGGATTTACAAGATTTTTGTGCTTTAAATGGAATTATACATTGAACCTCTTGTGCTCTCATTCCACAACAGAATGGTGTTGCAGAACAAAAAATCGACACCTCATTTTGATATTTGCTTGAATCTTAATGTTTCGTATGAATGAACCTAAAACCTTTTGGGGGTGATGCCATCGTAATTGTCAGTTTCCTGGTTAACCGTATGCCATAGTCTATGTTGAATAATCAATATCTACATTCTCTTTTGCTTCCTAGTCTTCTTTTATTTTCTCTTCCTTGTATTTTTGGGTGTACGTGTTTTGTTCATGTCTTAGATCCAGGAAAAGATAAACTATTTCCCTGAGCATAGAAGTGTTTTTCTTGGATATTCTTGATTTCAGAAAGGGTACAAGTGTTATCATCCTCCCATTTGTCCTGTCTTTGTTAATGTTGATATCACATTCTTTAAGAGTACACTATTCTTTTCTGGTGAAGGTCAAGAACTTACTACTGACATTCTTTCTACCCTCTAGGGGGAATTACGTTCTCCAGATAGATCTAAGTTGCTTATACCACTTCCTATTCTTATAGATGTAGTGCAACCAGAGAAACCTCCTCTGAAAGTATATCATAAACGACTACAAGATCCACTTGACACTGAGGTATCTTTTAGTGTTGTAGATTCTTCTAAAGATGATTTACCTATTGCCTTACGTAAAGGTAAATGCTCATGTACTTCATTTCCAATTTCAAACTTTGTTTCATTTGCTAACTTGTCTCCTTTACTTTATTATTGTCCTCTATATCTCTACCTAAGTCATGTGCACAAGCAATGCAGTATTTTGGGTGGAAGTAAGCCATGGATGCAAAAATGACAATTCTCCAATAGAATCATACATGGGAGTTAATTTCCCTTCCACCAGAGAAACAAATAGTTGGATGCAGGTGGGTGTATACTATTAAGTATCACCTTGATGGTACCATTGAAAGGCTTAATGATCGTTTAGTTGCCAAAGGATATACCCAAAGCTTTGGTGTGGATTACTTTGAGACCTTCTCACCGGTGGCCAAATTAAACTCTATATGGGTGTTGATATCTCATGTTGTGTCCTACAATTGACCATTGTTTCAGTTGGATGTCACGAATGTGTTTTTTCACAGTGATCTCCAAGAAGAGGCTTATATGGAGCAACCTCTTGGGTATGTTGCTTAGGGGGAGAGTGATAAATTGTGTAAACTCAAGAAAACAATTTATGGGTTAAACCAATCATCGTGTACTTGGTTTGACAAGTTCAGTTAGATTGTGTTATGGTAGGGGTTCAAGAGAATTGCATCGGACCATTATGTATTTGTTTGACAATAGGAAAAATGTGTGATTTATCTGGTGGTTTATGTGGATGATATAATCATCACTGGTAGTGATCATAATGGTATTGTTGACTTGAAAAATTATTTGAGTAAGTTGTTTTAGACGGAAGATCTTGGTCAATTGCAGTATTTCCTTGTCATTGAGGTAACAAGATATAAATAAGGGATTTATTTATCTTAATGCAAGTATGTGATGGATCTATTGAAGGAGGTTGGTTTGCTTGGTTGTAAACTCATTGATTCTCTTATAGATTTTAATATTAAGTTTGGAACTAATGGGGGAGAATAATTTTTAGATCTTGGTAGATATAGAAGGATGCTGGGTAAATTAATTTACTTGACAGTAACATGACTAGATATTGCCTTTGCTGCAAGTGTTGTCAGTCAATTTACGCATACTCTACAAATAGCCGAGCAAGAGAAAGTTTTCGCAGGGGCTCATCATTTGATGTGGAACCGATGTGAGAGGGATAATAAAAATGGGAGAAGCGGGGATTGATAGCTTTCAAGAACCAGTGGAAAGGAAAGAGTTGTTCCTTGCATTCCTTCCTTTCTAAAGATAGAGAGTAGTTTGGGCTGGCATAAAAGATTTTATTAAACACAACCTTTTGTTCTTTTCAAAAAATATTTTGTTGGGCTAAAGGATGGTGTATGTAGAATCTTGAGGTACTTGAAGGGAGGACCATGAAAATATATATTATAAATGTCTTTTAAATATATGCAAATGATATGTTATTTAGATGTAGACTAGGCTGGTAGTCAAAAGTGACAAGAGATCTACATCTGGATATTGTATCTTTATTGCTGCTAATCTAGTCACATAGAGAAGCAAAAAGCAAAGTGTAGTTGCCAGATCCAGTGTAGAAGTAGAGTACAGAATTATGACTCACACTACATGTGAGTTAATGTGGTTGAGGTCATTCTTACTAGAGACGGGTATTTGGATACACAATCCTTAACTATTTATCGTGATAATCAAGCAACTATATATATTGCAAGCAATCTAGTCTTTTATGAGCGCAACAAGCATATTGAGGTAGACTGTCATTTCATTCATGATTTGGTGATGAGCATGCAGATTGTTACTTCGTAAAGTCTGAAGGCCAGTCGGGAGATTTGTTTACAAAGGCTTTGGGAAAGTCTCAATTGGAAACGTTATGCAACAAGTTGGACATGATTGATATTTGATGCAGGAAGTGATGGGAAACAATCTCAAATAATAAAAGAATAATTTAGGAACTAAAAGTTGGAATTTTTTGATCTAGGGGAAAGTTGTAAAATTACCAAAACACACCTATCGTGTGTCAGAAAATTTTCAAAATTTCCAAATCAATTTTGATATATATGATGATCCTAAAGTCCAAATTTTATCCAATTTGGATAGATTTAGCCGGGTTGAAAATGTTTGACACGACTTGTGAACTTGACATGAACCCAACACGAAATAAGTGGATTAGGGTTGACTATAAATGTGTTTTGGGTTAAAGCGGGCCGACTTGCTTTAACACGATTAATAAATGGATCGGGTTCGGGTTAACCCATATAGTTGTATATCCTTAACTTGACATGACACGAATTTAACCCGCCAACACAAATTACCACATAACCCACGGACCCGACACGAACCCAACACAAAATAAGTGGGTTAGGGTTGATTGTAAACGTATTTCGGGTTAAAACGGGTCAACCTGCTTTGACATGATTAATAAATGGGTCGTGTTTGGGTTGATCATATAGTCGTATACCCTTATCTCGACATGACACGAACCTGACTAGTAAACATGAATTGCCAGCCCTAGGTTTAGGTGGGTCAAAGTTAAGAATTTTTGAAAATTAAAGGTCTTTAATGGAGTTTGGTAGAAAATTATTGAGAATCTTTCTTACTAGAGGGAGAATGAACATAGGGATGCAAGTGGAGTTTAGGGAACTTAATAAGGAATATATAGAAGAATAAAATCCCTCAAGAAAATCAATATAATTTAGTCAAATAGAGGGGTGATTTTCACTTTTCCGCTGCCTGAATTTTTAGATTTTCAAAGAAATATTCAAGAGTGAATACTTCTAAAACAACACCAGATTTAAGAAAAAAAAAAAAAAAACTACAATGGACTATTGAGATTTAAGTAAGGAATAAAAGGATTAGATTACCTGGCCGAAATTCATTGAAAATCCCTTACAAGAGTGGTTCACGATTTGCCACGGAGATGCACAATTTTCTGCAGAATTTTTTTTGATGTGGACAACATCATGCGACTTATATATTTACCCCCACATAAGAGGGCACAATTTAAATTAACATGTTATGTGGGATCAATTCAAATTTTGTAAGGGGTGGGTAATTTTGTAATAAGGCCAATAGTACCATGGTTAGTTTAGTTTTTTTGTTGTTTTTAGTTGTAATTTCGTTTTTCACTTTGGACCCAATTTTTTTGTAGCCAAAACTTGATTTTTTGACTTGATTTTGGTGTCATTAGATATGTTATTTGGTTACCTTTCTAACGAGACCAAGATTGCGCAAATCCAAAGTGATTTTGGAAAGTTATGACCAAATTACCAAAGGGGTGTCAATAAAAACGTGAATAGTGTTTTTTAGAAAGTCTTTAAGTTTGATTAGTTTTAAATTTTAGGAAAGTAAATGTTTTGTTTTAGAAAACTTGGCTGACAAGTTTAGGATTTTTAAGAAGTTTCTATTGTTTAAGTTTGTAAGCCTATTTAAAGGCAACCTCTCTCCCATAATTTGATGGTGAAGAATAAACAAGTTTTTGAAGATTTGGGTGTTCCCAATGTGTGACTATAGCCATGTTCTCTTCTCCAAGGGTTGATGCCATCTCATAGGGTCCCCTCTTCCCTCCATGTTGGTTGTAGCACCCTAGTGCACTTGTGAGTATCTGCCTCACCCTCCCTCTTTCTCTAAGGAATCTGTCTTATCTATTCTCTTTCTCTCTTAGTCTCTTTTTTTCTCCTATGTTCTTTCTTATCTTCTTCTTCCTCTAAAAGATTCCCTACTGGTTTTCATCAAAACTTCCATTAAAGAACCTTCACTTTTCTGGAATTCTTTGATTTGACCCATTAAATCTTATCAGAATTTCATGAGATTTTAAATGTAGAACCTTTGTACATGTCAAAAACTACCCTATAATTTTCAGATTTTGGAATTCTGTCCAAAATTACAAAAATACCCTTTTGGGTTCTTTTCCTTTAGTTTTTTATCTTTTTCTGTTCTAACTTCTTCTAATTACTTTTCCATCATTCTATTATCTGATTTATAATATTTTGTGGCTACTTCTTATTCAAAATTTCAGTTCTTAATTTACTTTGCTTCCGCATCCTTTATTTTAAATTATTTAAGGCTTTAGGAAATTGTGCTACATCAATTTTTGATATCTTTCCCTTTGTATTGCATCAATTTCAGCACCTTGTTCTTTAGGCTTGAATGATATTAACAATAATGCAATCTCGAGATTAAGATGAAGAGAGATTATATTGAGAAGAAGAAGGAAGAGAAGAATAAGATTGAAGGAAAGAGAGAGAGAGGCTGACGTGAGAGTGTTGGGAGAGATGTGTTGTGAGAATAGGAGAACGAAAGAGGGAGCGAGAGAAAAAGGGGACTTGGTACACGACCAATACTTGAGAAATCCACCCAAAATAACTCAAATTCACTGTATTCTTCAGTGATCAAATCAAGGGTTGGGGGAGTCTTTTATAGGCTGATTACATCATGTAATTAAATATTTCCTAATCCTAACACTTCCTAAATCTAATAACTTGCTAACCAAGTATTGCTAATTTATTTAGAACTATCTGATTACTAACTTCCTAAAATTTAACTACCCAAAAAGATGGAAAATTTGGGCTATTGACCAAGCATCATTGTGGCCTCCATTGCTTTGACTTGGGAGCTATTAAAAGACAAAAGAGATATGCTGGCTGGACATACATGATTTCCCAATATGCCCATGGTCCTTTAGATTTTATTACTATGCAATTCCCCAAATAAAAAAAACTAATGATACTTGGCTTAAGAGGCCTTATTACATACGCAAGACACAAAAATGTACCCCCCCAAGTGCAATATGTCTTAAGGTTTCTTGGACTTAGGCTTTGGCTTCCACAAAGGGAACTTCTTGTTCATCCACATTATGCATGCTACATCAATATCTATGCTCCAACTTGAGGGGGAGTGTTGAAATATCGGTTTATGTAAACATGGGGTTACAATATATGTACCAAGGGTATTATTGTTAAAGTTTGTTTTTTATAATATAAATAGACGAGGAGGCATCGCTAGGGGTCTAATGAACCCTAATCCTCTATCA
>JAOXJP010068145.1:0-15406 GCA_025762735.1 Platanus orientalis
GAAATAACTTTAAATTCAACATACATAGGAAGCGTTGCTTTTGATATGGAGTATTTGCAGCGATTTTGGGAGTTTTTGCAACGATTAAAATCGCTGCAATTGTTCATTGGCAGCCATCCCTGTGGAAAAGTTGCAACGAAAATTATTCGCTGGGAATGATACTATTTGCAACGTTTTTATGATATCGCTGCAATTGGTCAGAAGTGAAGGGTTTATAACGTCGAACGTGCAGCGATCTCAACAACACTGCAAAAAATCAATTGCAGCGTTTTGTAAGAGTATTTGCAACGATTTTGAGCGCTGCAAAAGGCCTGATTTCTTGTTGTGACCTTATTTTTGCTATTGGTTGAAGCTGTAAGGTGATTAGTCGTAGCTACAACACACCTTATTCATGTTGTTGGATGAAGCTGCGAGGTGGTTAGCCCTAACTAAATCATACTTTTTTGTGATGTTGGCCAATATCATGAGGTGGCTAGATATAGTTTTGAGTACACCTTATTTTTACTGTTGGCCAAAGACTCAAGGTGGTTAGCTGTAGCTAAAAACATACGTTATTTTTGCTCTTGGCCGAAGATGTAAGGTGGTTTGCCATAGCTTAAGCACACCTTATTTTTGTTGTTGGCTGAAGTCACGAGGTGATATTTAAAGAACACCTTATTTTTGCTATTGGTCAAATCCACGAGGTGCTTAGCCATAACTCAAGCACACTTTATTTTTGTTATTGGCAGAAGCTACGAGGTGGTTAGCCATAGCTAATGCACCTTATTCTTAATATTGGCCGAATCCATGAGATGGTTAGCCATAGTTAAAGCACACCTTATTTTTAATTTTTGCCAAAGCAGCGAGGTGGTTAATTTGCCTTAGCTAAAGCAAAATTTATTTTTGTTGATGGTCTAATCCATGAGATGGTTAGCCGTAGCTAAACACACTTTCTGTGTTGATGATCCTCAGTCTTCATAGCTACTGTTGGTGTGGAGCCTGATGTGCGAGGAAAAAGACACAAGTGAGCAACTCAACAACAATTTAGACTAGTCCAAAGGGCCCTAGACTGGTCTAAGGAGCCTCGGATCGATCCACACAAAAAGGGAAGATTGATCCAACGAGGCTCGGATCTATGCATGAAGGAATCCAATAGCACACTGGATCGATCCAACAAAAATGGCAGATCAATTTGGCGGTCTGGATTGAGCCACACATTTTTGGTGGATCGACCTGACGACGAATTTGGCAAAATGTTTTGGAAGTTCTATATGGGAGAGTGAGACTCTTCTCCAGTTCAACCTTTATGATGTATTTAAGAAATATATTATTTCTAGGGCTTGAATGAGAGAAAAAAGAGTGAGAAAATTGTGGTTTGTGAGAGATTGAAATAATATTCTTTTACTCTTCCAAAGATAGTGAAGGTTTCTTTGCGGCTCCTTGGTTTTTCTTCAATTTGAGGTTTTCTACATAAATCCTGTGTTTTGTTATGTGCTTGTGGTTTGGTTTGATTTGTTCTTTAATTATTATTGCTTTCATCTTGTTTGGTTGATTGATAGGCTTTTGTTTTAATCCCCAATAGCTACAAGTCTTTAGTTTTCACATTCACAAGTCTTGAGTCTTCACAGCTACAAGTCCTCGTGTTGACATAGAAAATTTACAAAAACACCCCTACCCTGCAAATGACATAATGGCCTACATTGACTAATTTAGTCATGGGGGAGGGGGAGGGGTCAGTCACGACTAACCAGTCAATTACGACTAATGAACCTGGAAACGAAATATCACGCTATATATATATATATATGTTTATTTATTTATTTATTTAAACACCTTGGGACCATGCCCACTATGGCTTTAGGCTTTTAAAACACCTAAACGACTAATGTATTGGTCCAACTTGTGCACAAGTTGCCCAATTCGTACAGGTCTCTTGAAAGAGTATATTCCTACACCAACATGGATTCAATTATAATAAATATCCAATGTATCATCACATCTTACAAACAAGGGTTGGGTAAGAGTAACAAGGCATATTCCTACAAGGTTTAGGAGTTCAATCTCAACCATTGAATAACATTAAGTTCGGATGAGTGATACACAAGTAGCCACGCCAACAAGTCTTCTAGAAGATAGAAATCTACAAATCAACAACCTCCTCAATTGTAGGCGACAAATAAGCCTACAAACAAGTAGAAAACTAGAGTTCAAAAGGGAGACGAAAGCTAGTCTCCAACCCCTCTATAAATACCCCAACACTACATGTTGATGGTACTTTTCATTCACCTTTCTTTCTCTCTTGCAATCATATTCTTCATCAAGTCTCCAAGCCACATGTCCAAAGTTCATCCATTATCTCCTAGGAAGTTGTAAGTCCTTAAACCTATGCACCATTTAAGGAAGACAACAAAGGAGTACAAGAACCATGGATTAATGACCATGGCTAGGTACGTTTATGCTTGTAATCAGATTTGTTTCAAAGAGCATGAAGTATAACAATGGTTATTGCTCTAGCCACATAATTTATATTAATGAAAAGTTAATTCTTCTTCTCTTTTTCTTTATATTCATGCATGTTTTTTCTTGGTTTCAATTTGTATAACAAGGGCTTGAATCAGAGGTTTGTTATCTTCATAATAGCAACAACAATTAACAAGCCTTCTAAGGAAGGTTTGGAGTGAAGGTCCTCACCAAAATAAAAAATAAACTAGCCCCTAAATGGCTGGGTAATTTGAACACCCTCTTTCTAAATAAAGGCAATGATTTCTGTTACGCTTGGTGGGACTTCACTTTCCTCTCATCTCTCCCCTTTGTTCCATTGTACTAATGACCATTTTTTTTTTCTTCAAGATCACCAAAAGAAAATGTACAACCTTTGGAGTCATGCATAATAGTTCACAAGCCTCCATTGCAGCCCAAGTTATTGAACCATGAACATGGGCTGAGGTTGTAGCTTGAAATCCACAAATTGCTATCCATATGGTTGCCAAGATCAGCCCCTCGTAGGAGGATTGGTTTTGTCTTTGCAGCCACCTGCAACTAAGGAGACCAGCCCCTTGAAGGAAGATCTGTTTTGTTTATCACAGCCACTGTATCATCATTGCCAGTGTCTTTCAAGACTAGTGCAACTGTTGTGAATGGGTCTAATGCTTGTAGGAGTACAAACACCACAAATTTTCTTGAAAATTCATTTGAAACAAGGGGAGAAGCTGTCAAAGTTTCTTAGGAAAACAACAAGAAGAAGTGCCTCTCACATAGGTGAAATGGGTTGTCAAACTTGTGCCAAATTCCTAGAGAAAGTGCCCCTCGAGTTCTGTAAAAAAAAAAACTCTCAAATTGAACCACCCGTAACTGGAAATACTCAATCATGAATGAATCCTATCAGTCGTCATGATCCACTTGTGAATGAGGCACTTTAGTCACGAGCCTCTATTTGCATAGTTGCTATTAATAGAGTTATCCTCACTTACCCACAAATAAGGCTTATCATAAGTAACAAATATTTACAAAGGTACAATTTGATCCATAGGAACAAAATAGGCAACTTGCCTACACAATTCCATCCATGGAATTATAACTTAAAAGAAAAAGTTGGCAGATAAGCTTTAGATATTATATATGAGACTAATCCCTAAAAATAAGGAAACTATGAAGATTGTAGGAAGACACCTAGATGGACTCTACAACTCCCAATATTTTCATGTATATAAGATGACTCCACATGTTTTGAAGGATCTTTTATCTTTTGTCTTTGACTTCTCCAAAAAATTTCAATGCCTTCTGATCTCCTGCAAGTCTCCAAGCTCTAAGTCCTCTTGTGGATAGGCTTTTAAGACCTAAGTCCTGTAATCAAAGATCAACAAAACTTGAGGAGAAAATTTATTCAACAAAGTGATAAAATACTTATTCTCTTGTATATGTACAAGACACACACACACACACACACACACACACACAAACACACACACACACACATATATATATATATATAATAAGAGGTGTTCCCCTTCCTTTATGTGGAGGAGATGTAAATAACAGATTCAGAATTCTGAATCCAAATTCCTAGATCAGACAATTTGTCCATGCAACGAAATTTGATGTGTTCAAAGTTCTGGAACACTTGGTGGGATACTTCTCTCCTCTCATCTTTGGCTACATAAAAGCAACACAATGCTACTAAATAGAAACTCTTCTCATGTAGGTAATCCACTGCATCCTCAACAACCAATAACATGTAATCATGGACTTTCACGATCTCAGTTTTGAACGGTAGTAGAATAGTCCAAAGGAGGAATCTCTCATGTAACTACTCCCACTTCTCCACCAGCATCATTGAGAACATATGTAGGGGTGGTTAGATCCTCCCGAAGAAAGCTCCAAAGTTTAGAGACCTCTGAGGAGGGTACCTCATCCGTTAGGGATGCCTACCTCGTTCAACACTATTTTGGGCCATACTCTCACTCAAGTGAAGCCAGCCAGCCCTACAAGTCCCTCATGCCCAAAACATCTCCAACAAACCAGATTAATCCTTTGTCCATGCGATTGAGCCTATAAATGCTCTTACAAATAGAATGACCAATTCTATCTACCCCAGCAAGATGACAAGATTTGCTTAGTTAGTTGAGCCAACATTGGCTCCCACAGACAAAACTATATCCATCCATGTAGACAAAGTCATGAAATTAGTTAATCCAATCAAGCCTAGATATGCTTCCCTGGATAAAATGATTAACATGGTCCATGCATCCAAAGACATCAAAGTGGATCCAACAAGTCAACACCCAATTAAGAGAAGAAAGTTTGTCCAAGACAGATTGATTTTTTCTGAAGGAGCTGAGCATAAAAACTAGCTTATGGAAAACCACTAGATGGCTAAAAATTAAATTTAGAGGAACAAACCCTATCTTGAGAAACCACCCATGCGGATGGAACTGCTCCATCTACACCCACAAAATCATCCACATAGAAAATACCATATAGGTGAACAACATCCCACTTGTCAACCACTCTACCATGTGTAACAACATCCCACATATCAACCATCATAGAGATGCCCAATCATCATCCATAACTAATAACCATTTAAGATATGTAAGGAAACTAAAAGCTAATATCTCCCATCAATGATGTACACATCAAATTTTGTTGTGTAAAAGAGATTTCTGAATCTATTAATTACATCCCCTTTTTATATGAAGGAGAAGACCTATGACTAGGCTTCATGGACATAAAAGAGAATAACAGAAAAATATTATAATATATGTAGAAGTGTATATGGCTTCACTGATTTTTGTATTGTATTATATATACAAAAGAAAGAAGAGGATGATGTATTTAATATGATATGCTCATATGGAGAGTATAATTATATGTACAAGGCCTATATCACTTTGCTGAGGCCATTTCTTCTTGCAAGTACTTCCTTGTAGTTTGTTGCAAACTTCAAAACTGAATTTGGTGACTTAGTTGCAAAAGGTTATTTGAGTCTTCAAATTTCAAGAGCAAATATCAAGATTGTCAAAGAATCCCTTTCTATATGTGGAGTCCTCTATTTATATGGTTGAAAGTCACCACATCCATCTAGGAGTCTTCATGTGTTCACTTCTTTCTCTAGTCTTTAGGGGTTGAATCTTATCTATAACTACTTGAGGTATATTTACAACCTTAAACTACTCCCACAATAAGTAGAATTACATTGCCACAAGTAGCTTATGTTGTGTATGAACCCTCATTCTGGCTTCTATAAATAAGATTTAAGGAGTCTTATTTGTTGCTATTTATTGACTTGGATAAGCTTCAAGTGATGGTTTCTAACATGTACTCTTGATTTGTATCAACAACTCTTAGCATGTGAAGAGCTACAGTTTTTAAACTGGACTTCGCTTCTTCTAGAATTTTCTATGAGTCTTGGACATGTGTCATTTATTTATGGAGTGAAAAATGACACGTGTTACTATCCGAACATGTGTGTCATCCTATATGAATTTTCACTTGCAGGAGTAGTTTTCTCTACAAGTTAGATTTCTACTTGCACGAGTAGTTTTGTATGTGAGGTTGACACATGTCATATGGATTTCATGTTACATTTTTGCCACATGTCAATGCTTGGATGATACTTTGAAGACTTTGTAAAATTTACTTACGTAAGTCGCATGCCATGCATGTATCATATTTTGGAGCTCTATTCGCAAGGATGATGTACATGTTTTCACTATGTGTCGCTTGTTGAAAAGATATCTCCTTTGATGGCGAAATTTCAACTCGTGTGAATAAATTGCCACATGTCGCCTTTAAAGAAATTCTTTTTGTTGGAACCATTTTCTTACTCGTCCTAGTGACAATGACAGCTTCATCGTAAATTACGCATAAAAATGTCGATCATGTCACTGTTTCATTGAAATAGTGATTCGATAGATCTAGGAACATTTTACTCGTGTGACATTTAATCCGTCCCAACAATTGATTCATAAATCACCAACATAGTCTTTCTACAATGTTACCTAGGCAATTTTATGTCATCATCTTATATGATGTTAATAATATATATTCATAGCAAACATATATTTTCAACAAAGAAAGAATTGTTCTAAAAATTATTTAACAAATATATTCAAATATTGTTTTTGCAGGCAATATACATCTAACAATTAAGATGTGCTTTGTCCATATGCCTCCGTATCCTTTCTCATAAACAAACAATAGAACAATGAGATCTGATCAGCTGAAGCCGCTTAAGTAGACTGCGTGAACAAAAAAAATGTTTTTTTTTTTTTTTTTTTTGTCTTGTGATTTTTTATTCATTCAGTACGTTCAAGAGTTTGGGCTGATAATTGAGGTAGAAGAAAACAGGGAGAATGGCTAACACATGATAAACTTCAGAATGATAAATAAAATAATATTTGCAAGAAAGCCATGGCCAGCATGAAACGGAACACCATAACTCTTTATTTTATAAAAACGTATTATTTTTCAACTAAACTGAGTTTGACATTACATCCTTTTACAATCAATCAAGTGTGACATGGATGGTAATTTGGAAACAAACTAATATGTGTGCACAACAATTGGGCTTCTCACTGTGTGAGTACCATCGGTCCATTGCAGTGATCCAGATGCCATAGAGTTTTCGTGCAATCCAGTTCCAGAAATAGTCACAACAAAAGATTGCTTCTCATTCAACGACGTGAATGTTAGAACACTAGGCTGAACAGCAATATTCATCTTAGAAAAGGAAGCGACCATTGCCTTGTATGTGGAGTTTACAAGGCCAACATTTTTAACTGTCCTGGAAAATCTGCTTGTAAAAGGCTTGTCTTTTTGAACATGAGCTGCCATTGATGGATAATTGAGATCCTTTGCTGTTCCTTTAGTGCCATTTGAGCAGCTGCTTCTATCTCCTGTTACAAGTCTAACCCTCTTAGTATCATATCCGATCTTGCAGAGCATTTCTATGTAGTCACCCTTAAGAGCTTCATACACTAGACCAGGGTTTACAGCTTTCACAGGATTAATATGGCCGGCACCATAAGCAAATTCACCATCCGGGTTCTTAGTAGCATTCATGGGCCAAGCTATTAAAAAAAGGGAAGTAATTAAGAGAGTTGGAATAAAACCTTAACTAAGAATAAAATAAACTGAGACACAATTATGTAGATTTATATACGTATATGCAGGTAAATATAAAGATGATAAGACATGCTCTTACCATCCTAATTTACCAATGCAGAAGGATAAACAGTTCAAGCACACATAGCCGTCCACACATAAACTTCTCATTTTTATAAAAGTAATTACAAACACATAAGCAGAGAGAGAAAGGCCATGGAGAGATTACCTGTAGTCATAAGAGCAGATTTGATGGCTGATGGTGACCAATTTGGGTGAAATGATTTAACATAAGCCGCTGCACCGGTAGTATGAGGACATGACATGGAGGTCCCAGACAGTATACTGTACTTTACCGACCTTTTATCCATATAGCTACCTGATGGTGAAGCAACTGGAGAAAATGCCGCCAAGATATCTACTCCTGGGGCTGTTATATCAGGCTGTAATATAGTTTCAACAAATCAAATATTAGAAAAAAAAATTGAACGGCATAAAACATAACAAATATTCTTGCAATGCAATGCATGGTAGTCAATGATAATAGGAGATAATTTTTTAGAGAAAATCAAGAACAACAGTTAACACATAGGATTCTATATAGCTCTTTTTTAGATAAGTAGTTTTTTTTATTAAATTAGGATTGTGTAATGATGTATTTGGTTTTATTAGGAGAGTTTTTCTCCTTGTAGTATTTTGTTTTTGTTAGGAAACTTTTTAAAAATATTATTGATTGCTATTTGGATTAAAAAGAAAATTTTGTTAGAATTCATTATTTAAAAGGTTTTGTACAATACGTCTTCAAGATGACAAAATATTTCACACAAATGTCTGATTGATAAAATGTTTGGTGCATCAAATAGAAGACTTCAAGAGATACAAGTTTTATTCGAATCAGATTTTACAATTCAATTTATTTCAAGGAGAAAATCTAGCTAAAGGTGGTGTATGTGAGTTAGAATAATTTTAGACGATTTTTTTGGATGAATTCTCTTTAGATTTGTTTACCACTTTTATATTTTGGGTTTTTGGTCTGTGAATACGTGAGTATAATGAAGAATTATTATTGAATTAGTTTTGAATGAAATTTTGAGTTCCAAAGAATTCTCTCAACCATAATTCTTGTGTTACTTCTCTTATGAAAATTAACCAGTCATTGTTTTTGGTATTATGTCTTGTAAAAATCAATAAGTTTGTTAGAAGATTGTTTTCAATCGGTTAGCTAGATTCATCTCTAAATGTTCGCTGCATCATGTTTTGTGACCAAAACTAGTATAAATATGTGATGTGCACCGCTGGCTAACACTGGTGATTTGTTTTTTAATATGATGCCTTGTTTTGGGTGCTACTTTTGATTTTAACACTTCTTTTAATGCTTTTAACCTTGTGTACTCCACATGTCAACCTGTGATGTCACATATGGTCACACCTATTTTTGGTTGCAGAAGATTTGCTCTTAAAGAAAAATCTATATATGAAGAGAGAGAGAGAGAGAGAGAGAGAGAGAGAGAGAGAATTGCAACAATAATGATGTACGGGTGTACTGACCTTTATAATCTCTGGTGTAATGGCATTCGGTCCTCGGGAAGAGAATGAAACAACCGCAGGGGCATCTGAATCTTTTATGGCCTCACTTCCCAGGATCATTGCTTGAGGGTTCCTTTGGTTTGAAAATAAGAACTTAGAATATAAATAATAAAATCCTAGAAGAGAATGATTAACTACTGCTACTAATTGTAATTAAGTATAACAAAATATTGATTTGCATTAAATCTTCATTCCATGTAAGCTACAAACCATTTAAATAACAAATTAGTAGGCACTGCCCAATTGATATTGATTATCAATACAGGTCCAAAACTTGTACCAATCAACAACATCAACCATCCAATTTATGAGTTTTATGAAACTAAAACCATATTTTGGCTAAAAGGTACAATTTTTGTGCCGTTCTGATATTGGAGCTGGCTCATTACAACGCGTAACAAGAGCACAACTAAAATCCTGATAATAATGAAGGAACTGGTATGCTTACTTGGTAGAATTCATATAGGACTTGACCCGTTCCACATTTTTGGGGCTCAAAAGTGTTCCAGATATAGGAAGAACATAAGAAAAATCCCCATAAAATATGCTATCTGACATGATTGCCCCAAGAGCACCAGCACGGACTGCTTCTTCCCCTATGGAGTAAGTATCACATAGCACTATCTTCTTCTTCACCAAATCTCCATCTAAGCAGCCATCACTACATTGCCTGAAATGCAGCAAGATTCTTCATTCGTATATTTCAATGAAAAAAACTGGAAGTTACCATTTGTGTTAAGGATTGGAGTTTACTGAGCACTATAAATGCCACATTTGCTCGAAATATCTTTTCCATAGAGAAGGGGATGCTTTGTTCCGTTCAACTTGACAGAATTAACAGAATTACCCTGGTAATACAAAAGATAATTAGATTAACACTAAAAGGAATTGAAAGTGATGCAGCCTGTGTTACAACCAACCATGAAACAACTAATGACAGTGGACGTTCAAGGGAGATTTCCAGTAAGCAAAAGGACCTCCTACACCCAAATTTGTTTGTCCCCCGGTGTTCGCACACCACAGGCTGACACGGGATTTTTTTTTGAATATGGTGCCTGTTTAAAATGGGCACCTATTATTTAATTTGAAAACTGTTTTTTACAGTTTTAACCTTATGCAACCCATCCTTTGTGTCTGGGGACACGGGGGGACAGTTAAATTGGGTGTAGGAGATCCTTTTCCTAAGACCAAATGCATGGTAATTTTGGCACGGATTTGGTGCGCATCTTTAATGAATGCCTAACGTCCACCCATATGCAGGGGCGTGGACACATGGCATTGAAAAGTGATTTATACTTTTTGGGGTTTAGTTTTCATTTTTCATTGCCATGTGTTTGCCAATGCATATGGACGGACCTTAGGCAATCGTTAGGGGATGCACCAAATCCTGAGGGTAATTTTGGATAATAAGATTAAACATATAATTAGAAAAAAAAAAAACTAAAAATAATGATAAATCCAATATGTCCATTAATTAAAGGCCTCTGGGATCTTCTCTGTGGGATGCCACTGATTGGTCTCGTGGAGGCCTAGTATATTTGAAGCAACCTCATAGTTACAATCAACCAGTTATAACAATCCAAATTCCAAACACCCAAAGTAAGACACTAGTTACAATGAAATGAGTGAAAATGGGGTACGTGATTCTTACCACAAGTATCATTCCATCCCCAAGAATAACCTTGTCAATGATCCGGCGGTCTGTGCTGCTTGCTGCCACGCTTAGTATCCATGGTGCTACGCTATAAACTGATTTTGAACGCGGACCATCATTCCCAGCAGAATTCGATGTAAGGATGCCATTTTGCATGGCATGAAAAGCACCAATCGCAATGACATCGTAAGAGAAATCAACTGCATGATTTCCCCCTACTGAAATTGAAATGAGGTCTACACCATCGGCGATTGCATCATCAAAGGCAGCCAAGATATCTTCGTCAGTGCAACCCCTTTTATTACAAGCTTTGTAAGCAGCAATCCTTGCTGAAGGAACTCCTCCCCTAGCATTCCCTTGGGCCAATCCATAAAAGCCCACATCTATCACTCTGTTCCCAGCCACTGTTGAAGACGTGTGAGTCCCATGTCCTTCCATGTCCCTTGCGGTATCGTATGATGCCGAGTAAACTCGAGCACCGATTAGCTT
The DNA here is from genome assembly GCA_025762735.1 of Platanus orientalis. Lineage (NCBI taxonomy): Eukaryota > Viridiplantae > Streptophyta > Magnoliopsida > Proteales > Platanaceae > Platanus > Platanus orientalis. The sequence continues at coordinate 11,315 of JAOXJP010068145.1, forward strand.
GCTACAAAATTCACATTTCAGATTGTTGAGATAATCTCAAGTCTTTGATTATAACAGCATCATAATCGAGTTGCATAATCTACAAGTTATGCAACGTAACTATGGATTTGTGATTTAGTGATAATTATACGAAATACTTGTCTATTATTAATTTCAGTCCAAATTGCACAAACAGCACAACATTAATATATCAGATGCATTTTATCATCCAATCACATTGAATTGTGATGACCTAGGAGGTCCCCTACATGGGACATTGTATTATGGGTTTCAGTCACCAAGAAGAAAATCCAAGCATCTTATATGTATGCAGCATATATATAATAAAAAAGTTATATTGAGTGAAGATAATTACTTATTGCAGGTGAAATTTTTACCGCCTTTACAAGCTCCCTTCCATTTCTTAGGCACCGGACCAAATCCTTCATCACTAAAGCTCTCCGACTCTGGCCATATTCCACTGTCAATAACACCCACTATAACATCACTCTCAACTTTGGGGTTTCTTTTCACACCCTGTGAGAAACCCATGAAGTCCCAAGATCTAGTTGTCAGAAGTTTGAGGGTTCTACTCGGAAAAACAGATACTACTCCTTCCAAGCCTGCATACAATACCATACACATATTATGATCACATAGTCTTTAAAAAAAAAAAAAAAAACCTGTTTTCTTTCATCTAATTAATAATCTTTCTATACTAACCGGCAAGTTTTTGTCGCTCTTGATGATTGAGCTTGGCTGCAAATGCATTAAAACTTCGTTTATAACTGCGGACCAAGTACTCAGTTACAGAGCTGCAATGAGAGATTCGTGACCAATATGAATCAGTAGTCATAAAAGCAGTCAAGGATCCTCTGCAGTTAAAACCTTGGCGGCAAGTGGTGGTGCTGTACAGTGAACACCAAGCCATGAAGAATTTTGAATTTTGTGAGGGAATTTAAAATTTTAGGCAACATGGCATGCACTGAACAGCAATACCACTTGTTGCCAGGTTTTTAATTGTAGAGTGAAAATAAGAGCCATTGAATGTATAAATTTTCAAGATCATACCTATTGTGCTCAAGAACTTTTCCTAGAATGCTTAGGTGCTGAGATGAAAGGGAGTACTCACCCTCAGGAAGCGCACCCATGTACACAATATGAACCTGTCATCAGCATCAGCATCATCACCATGACATAGACATAATACTGTATGCATGTAGATAGACCCATGTATGGGTTATCAAAAAGGATCCTCACCTGTCGCCGATGACCTGTTAAGGTCCTGTCTAACAGGTGGGACCATATGAGTGGCAGAAAAAAGTGAAAATCATCTTTCAAAAATTGTAATTCACTTTTTCCCATTAATCGTGTCGTGCCACTAACTGAAAACCTAGATTTTGTGCACACAAAAGATGTGTGTACGCCGTGCACATGGACCAAGGTACATACACATCAGCACATGAACACAGACGTTGGAAGGTGAGGATCACCTCATCAACCATGGCCTGAAAAAGAAGTAGCCCGTCAATTAGAAGCCTAAGTCAGCTTATTGTAGCAATACATGATTGGATACTACCATCAATAATAGATATACAGATTATATGTTACATGTACCCAAGAACCAATCAGACAGACATATGCAAAGTTGTAACTAGGGAACAAAGATGACTGGCCTTTCTATCTTCATCAACAGCTCCACAACGAATGATTATTGTAGCGATGAAGATCAATAATATGTGACAAAACGGAAGAGGGCTCAAGTTGGCCATTGTTGAATTCTGATATTGTGGATAAATGAAATGAAATTTATATAGGTTGAGAGAAATAAAAAATGGAAACTCTTTAGGGTTAATTAATTTCGCTTTTAATTATAGAAGAACATTTGGAAAGTGCAATTAATGTCAGGATTTGATTTCTACGACGAGATATGGTTTAAATATTCTTTTTATATAATTAAGATAGCAAAACTTAACCATATCAAGAAATTGAATTCGGCAAACTTTAGAGCCTTGGGGTAATATGACCTGGAAGATAATGGAACGGTTAGGGCTGGCAATAAGCCAAGCTGACTCCGCTTGGCTTGGAGTTTGGATGGTTATGAACAGTGGCAGAGCCACATAGGAGCAAGGGGGGCAGTTGCCCCCCTCAATGTCTGAGTACCCTGGTAATACCAATGGGCCAGACGAATCTTATGCTAGATTGGAATCAGTTGCTCCCCCTTAATGTCTTAGTACCCCATGGCTGGAATCAGTTGCCCCACCTTACCCGAAAATGAGTTCACATCAACTCCAATCTGACTGAACTGGTACCACTCCATTCTCTGCTCAAGATGTGACACAATGTCTAACAAAGGGTGCATTAACGAAGGGAGCAAATTTCCTGTCCGGGGGCACCAAGTAACTTCATTTGGAATAAAATGGGTGGGAATTTAAAATTTCATCCAACCACTGCCCATTTTATTTCCTGTGAAATCATTTGGTGACTGGTGTCCAAATCCTGGACAGAACATCTATTTTGATTAATAACTACACAAGTACTTATTAATTGTATATTAAATATAATACTCTCCCTTGAGCCATGTGTTTTGGCTCAAACACCTTTTGTTAAGCCACATGTCACACACCGATTGCTAATGGAGTGGTACCTATCCATTGAGACTGGAGATGATTTAAAATCCCAGAGAATCTTTACCCTGGGATCGGATTATGGTGCACCCCTTAATGGGTGCCAACAGTGTACCTGCAATCAGCAGGTAACACGTCATATTGAAAAAGTGATTTACATTTTGGGGGGTGTTTTTCATTTTTTGATGTGACATGTCACCCTCTGGTTGTGGGAGTACCTTTGGCACCCATTAAGGGGGTGCACATAATCCTTTGGCTTGCCCCCCCTACATGAAAATCCTTGCTCCGCCCCTAGTTATGAACCGAGCATGAGTCTCCAATTGAGTTTGTTCAGCTAAGCAAGCCTGAGCCAGGCTTCACCCAATTCACTAATTAATATATCTATCTATCTAAGTAATCATATCAAAATTACTTTTTATTTGATTGGTCAAATGAAAACAACATTTCAAACCAATATTTATTACCAAAGAAATGAAAAACATGAAAACATATTTGATTAATGTTGCGGGACTGCTACGTCAACTATAGTACCCACCGTCTCTGGAGTTTCAGAGGTAAAGGTAAAAGAGGAAGCCAAAGCGCTTTGACCCATCACAAATACTGTTGTTGCTCTACACTGTTAGCTGCATCAACAATGGTGCTCCTCGCCATTGTCTTTAAAGCCTCAGAGGCCAGGGTGAGATGGAAAGCCAAAGCTTTGTCCCATTATAACTATTCTATTGACTGTTGCTGCTCTGAACTTCTACCTACATCAACAATGCTACAATGCTACTTCTCGCCATCGTCTCCATGTTGAAGATGACCATAGTTCACTTAGAGTTATGTTCTTGACCGAAGTCGCGGGGCGGTTAGCCGTATCTTAAGCACATCTTATTTTTTGGCCAAAACCACAAGGTTGTTACTGTACCTTAAGCACACCTTATTTTTGCTATTGGCTGAAGTCCTGAGGCAATGAACCGTAGCTTGAGCACACCTTATTTTCTTAATTTTTGGCTGAAGTCACGTTGTGGTTAGCTGTAGGCTTTTAGTTAAAGAATACCCACTACAAGAAATCTGGCCTTTTCTAGCGAAAATCAACTCGTTGCAAGTAAATTCACTGCAGTAGGTAGGCTTTTGCAACGAAAATCAACTCCTTGTTGTGTTATAAGTTTGATATTGATTTGGTCCGATTCCTTTTTTTTTTTTTTCTAGTGATTTTGAGCGCTCATAGCAGCGACAATATGCGTTGCAAAATCGATATGTGATAATATCATCGGGATTGACCTCAAGGGCGCCAAATCGCGGGTTACCCTTTACTTTTCCCTCCACTTCGAAGTTCTTCCAATTTCTTCCCATTTTCCAATTTTCAAACCCTAGATTCGTCTCCAAGCCAAGCTTCCCGTGAGTTTTGAAGATGTAAGAACGGACTGTGACCAACGCATTTAGACATTTTGGTAACCGATTGGCCTCCGATTGTGGTACTGTGGATTTGGCATACTCTGAGAAC
>JAOXJP010068156.1:0-15406 GCA_025762735.1 Platanus orientalis
CCCCCCCCCCCCCCCCCCCCCCGTAAAGAAGAGCTTATTACTTATCATTGAGTGCAACTATCACCCCACCTAATCGCTGCACAAAAATTTCATCCCTTACCTAATGAAAATTAATATTTGGAAAATAAAAAATAATATTTAAGAAGATCCTTGGATTCCACCCTTCCCTATTTAAAATTAAATTATCTTAACCTGCTTGATTGTAGAATCCTCAAAAGTGATATTTTATTTCTCTGTATAGTAGTTCTTGGGATTTGGCTTCTATATCAATGTCTCATTCACCATGAAATTACGAAGATTCCCTAAAACCATTTTATAGAGGAAGATTCCCTAATCTATATTATGTATTAAAGCAACGGGTGCTGATGTGGACAGCACCTTTGCTTTAATTCCCACGGTTCCCACAAAACCACATGTGTGAAAGGAGTCTCATATCTTCTCTCCTAAATCCCATATCATCTCTCCTAAAAAATCTTTTTTCTTAATGTCTCACTATTATACCACTCCGTGTCTTCTTTCCTAAAATCTCTCTCACCTCTCTCAACCTTCTTATGACTCATTTTCTAAAATTTCTCTTCCATTTAAAAAATAATTTTCCTATTCTATTGATTCATACAGTCTCTCATAAATTCTCTTTCACCTCTCTCATTTTCCATATAAGGTTACAACTCATTTTCTAAAATTTATCTTCTATACATTTCCAAAAAACAATTTAATAAATTAAAATTCTTTCCCTAAAAAATAAATAACCAGTCAAGCCTTAAAATTCATTGCTTTCACCTGTGTCAGCTTGGGTACAGTTGCTAGTATGGTATTATGATAAACTTGGATCTATCTTTGTGAAGCTTGCATATGCTTTAACAGTTGCTGACAATAGTCCTCCCCAATCCCTCTCCTATTTTAGTCGGAACTTGTGGAAGAGTATAGAACTTTGATGCCCCTCCTAAGCTTCGGCCCTTATTTATTTATTAATTTTGAAGAACATATTAACATGCTCTCCCAATTAAAATGCCCTTGCAAAAAAAAAAAAAAAAGATTAGGGTAAACCCTCTCTGCCTTCTTTATAAAGACTAAGAAATTTAAACCTTTCATTATTTATTGTCTTGCCCTTTGGTTTTTAGAACCTAGCTTGCCTTTCACCCTTTCCATTAGGCCCTCATCTCAAGCTAATACTTCTTATTAATAGCTTAAAGAATGATTTCATGGAAACTACAAAAAGTAAAATGGAAGCTAAAATAATCAAGCAAGTCACTGCCATCATGCGTAAGACTATATTAAAATAAATAAATAAAAATGATATTGTATTTAAAAACTCTCAATGTGATATGCATAAAATTTTAATATCTTTTTGCAGAATGGTAGAGAAATGGAGGAGCTTGTTTATTCAGCCACGGCATGAGTAGATGGTAAAAAAAGGCAATAAAAGAGGTCATATCAAGTGGCGCCCTTAGAGGATGATTGGATCAAAATTAACATAGATGCAACTTCCTTATCAAAACATAATTAGATTGGATAGAGAGCAATAATTAGAGGTACATAGGGAAATTTGATTGAATCAATATCAAAGAAAGATCATTTTGTGGAACAATCAGAAGCTGATTCCCAAGCAGCCTTTATGGGATTGAAGTTTGGTCAAGCATAAAAGGCTTAAAAGATAATTTTGAAGAGCAATTCTCGACCCATAACTAGTTCAAGATTAATCAAATTCATTGGGAGTGTTTTCCTACATATGTTCATGAATTAATTAATGAAGACTTCAAATCGTGAAACCTTAGAACTATTGAGTATTTTATCCCTAGTGAAATGGTTAATGCCGCTAGGAAAAAAATCCCTCGTTCTCTTGAATTATGATAAAGCCATTTGGCATTTTGATAAGAGGGGTATTTTTGTCTATTAAATATGTCTATCAAGTGGGTCCCTCGCCCCCATGCCCCTCAAATGCCAATCCTCCCCCCCCCTCTCCTTTCAATTGAGCAACTTATGGGGTCTTCTAATCCCTAAAAAAGTTAAAGTTCTTTGTATGGAAGGCTTGTAAAGGTCCCCTCCCAACAAAAGTGAATTTAGTGAAGAAAAAAAAAAAATCAATGTTTTCCCCCTAGTTCAATCTATAATACAATGGAAAAGTCTATTGAACATTGTCTCCTCTTTTGTGAGAATGCGACCAAATCATGGTTTGCATATCTGTTGGCCATCAGATCTGTCAATGATCAAAACATATCTTTTTATGACCGGTTCAATCTTTGGTTTAATTTAGAAGAGCTCTTGAATTCAGATAAAATTTATGCTATTTTGTGCGAGCACATTTAGAAGAATAGCAATGTGATTACCTTTGAGAATGGTGCTTTTAATTTGTCTAAAATAATTGATGACTCTTATAAGTTATTTTCGGAAGTAAAGGTAGCCCATGAGCGTGATCAATTGGGGCCAAGTTTGGAGGATTTTGTTTCTCTTTTGGAAGCCTCCTAGATCCGGTAACGTGAAGTGAATTTCGATGGCTCTTATCAGGTTTCTTCCAGCACGGATGTTGTCACTATCATTTTAAGGGATGAAAGGGGGGGTCTCTTTTTGTTCGCTCAGGCAAAACCGGGTGTTGCTAGTTCTTCTGTAGCTGCCGAGTGTTGGGTTGCATGGTTGGGTATTCAAAAAGTCCGTCAATTAGGCTATAAATTGGTGATCATTGAGGGAGATTGCAAAAATACGACCTCCTTCATCCAAAATGTTTTATCCATTTGTACTTGGTTTGTTCATTATTATATTTGAGATTGTAAGCTTCTGGCAAAGGACTTTGAAACTTTTCTTTCTCCTGGGTTAGGAGATCGGCCGATAGATCAATGCATGAGCTGGTTTCTTTTGGTCATCTTTCTTTTTAAGCAGCAAAAGAAGAAGAAGAGGAAGAAGAAGTAAGTCTCACTATTTAGCTAACGCTAGTCTTGTCAGATTATGGGCCATGGATGGCCAATCTTTTGTAAGGGCGCTCTGCCCTCCCAAGTTTTTAGTTAATGCATCTTTCTTTTTAAGCAGCAAAAGAAGAAGAAGAAGAAGAGGAAGAAGAAGAAAGAGGTCTCCCAAAGAGAGGATATGAACCTTTTTGAAAATTGGAATTGGATTGGGTAAGTTAAATTGCATTTGTTTGAGTTAGGTCGCGTTTGACCTATTTGATACCTGAATGGCAGCTGCTCTTACTAGCAACGATAAACACCAATCCAAAGACAAATTGACAACACAGAAATTATAACACCACTTATAAAAGCTATATAAAAATATACCTATACAATACGAACACATGTGTATGTTAATAATTCATTTTTTTTATATGGTGTTATACATAAATTATTGTATTTTCACCTAAAAAGAAGGGTTGCGTTATATGGTTGCGTGGGTTACAGAGACTTCAACCCAAGCTCGACCCAAGGCCCAATCATCCATACCCAACCGTAACAAAAAGTTTGGTTAGGATATGTCAAGTACCGATCAAGCCCTAAAAAGTTGTAATGTTGCACCCAACACCCCTAATTTATGAGACTTCCATCTAGCAATCAATTGCAATCAAGCTTGGGCTAGGATCCGGTCCATGATGGAGTTATTTAGGTTGAGTCCAAACTAATCTTGGCCAACCCAACTTGGCCCCGAATTATGCATCTGATTACGGTATATGGGTTAGAACTTGTTCAAATCCAAATAAGTTATAACTGCAGCCAATCACTCTATCTGCTGAGGTCAAATATGTGAATCACCTCAAAGTTGCGAATTACTATTGTCAATCCTTGCCTGGCCTGGTCTGGTCCAGTGTAATCAATCAATATTCGAATATGTAAGCCAAACACTACATGATTTACCTAGGGCTATAAATGATCTGGATATTTATTCATATTCAATTTGTAGTTGATCCTTTTAAAGAGCATATGGATCCACGAGTATTTGTTCTGTTTTAGTTATTGAATTTGTTTAGAAAAATTCAGTTTTAAACAGACCGAATACAGATCTATATTGATCTGCTCTAACTAAATATTCGTATCCATGTAAGCTTATACATAGTTTAGTAGTCATATTATATTAATGTAAGCCTTGTAACTTAGAATACACTATATATATATATACCTAAACCCTAACGAGCCTGATGGAATACCCCCAAAAAAGAAAGCCTAATGGAAAGACCATTGGTGTGAGCATGTTACGAAAGTACATAAGGCTGTTCTCTCAATGGCAGTGACTGCAACAGGGGAGCATGTCACTGGAGCTTAGAATGTTTATAATCTTCCTCAAAATTACTCTTCCATTATTTTCAATGGAAATCTGCAATGAGATTCATCATTGATGAATGAAATTGAGGTTAAGCTCCTTAAAGAAAAAAATTCCATTTACAGCTCTGCCCCAATCATTGTCTGTGTTGACACAGGCCTATGTAGGCATGCCATTGATTGACACATGATGTGTTTTAATTTGGTATCTTTTTTTTTTTTATACATCTGAACACTTTTTTGAACGAACCCCAAACACATATGTGTCAGCTTATAATTCATTATAAACACTAAATCATTTTCTTCCATAAATAAATACAAAATAGTCTACGTGCATAAACGTTTAAAAAAAATTAAAAAAATGGTGCACGTTACGCACGTAGCGCACGTTAAGTACTATCAGTAGCTTGTTCAAAATTCTTTTACCACACGCGGAAAACAAAGAAGAAGAAAAATGGCGCAGCTATCTGAAACATATGCTTGCGTTCCATCAACGGAGCGAGGGCGAGGGATCTTAATCTCCGGCGACCCCAAATCGAATGCTATTCTCTACTGCAATGGCAGATCCGTTATCATTCGCTACCTCGACAAGCCTCTCGAAGTCTCCATCTACGGCGAGCACGCTTATCAGGCCACCGTCGCTCGCTTTTCTCCCAACGGCGAGTGGATCGCCTCTGCCGATGTTTCTGGGACTGTAAAAATCTGGGGGAGGCATAATGATCACGTCCTCAAAAATGAATTTAGGGTTCTTTCCGGCCGGATCGACGATCTCCAGTGGTCTCCGGATGGTCAGAGGATCGTCGCTTCCGGTGAAGGCAAGGGAAAATCATTTGTCCGTGCTTTCATGTGAGTTTGATTCCTCTTCTTTCCATTTAATTGTAACTTTGAAAAATTGACTGGTATAAGTTTACATTTAATTAAGCATGTTCTAAATTATATGTAGATGAAATATAGGAAATTGGACTAAGTTGAAGATTCTTATTATCTTTTTGCAATTATGAAGATATCATGATACATTATATTATATTATACAATACATCAATTGATTGAAAGTGATAGGAATTGCTTCTTTGTGTTTGGGAAACACTAAATAAATCCTAAATAACAGATGATGGTTTGGCAGCCATTGTATTGAAAGTATCCATCATGTCAATTGGGTCAATGTGCTTTAATGTCATCTTTTGGTTAAGTCTGAAGATTACTCATCCAAGCTAAACCTAATCTGCTAGGTAACACTTATAAAAGTCGAGCTTGATTCTTCTAACTGTAACGGTATTTTGCATTGCAGTTCAACAAGTTTCTTATTTTCTCTTCCTCATTAACGACTTTCCATATCTACCAGATTCGAATATCCGAAAAACTTATTATTTTATTTGTTTTTGCTTTTATTCTTATTCTTACAAAATCTCAGATTAACCATAGAATATAATGCCAAACTCTGTTTCCTCGTAATATGTAGTAAATCCAGAGGTAAGCTACTGCAGGGATGGTTTTTGGATCTACCTTCCTTAAATTGATGCTAATTTTTTTCTCTGAATTTTTTTAGCCTCTCTAGAATATAATAATTAATATCTCCAACTATGTTCAAAAGGTGGTTGCCACAGTTACTTAACCATATTCTTCATTTTTTTATATTATATTATCATCATTTTTCCATTTGTATTATGTTATTCCTTTTTCTATCAAAAAATGACTTACATATGTTAGTCTTTTTTTTCCCTTTGTTATCTTTGATTTCTCTTCTTTTAGTATCCTTCTTTTTTAATTTCAAATTATAATTTGAAGCTAATCCTTGGATTTACATTTGCATTGAGTTGATACAAGGTCATATTGATGATTCATATTTGTATCTAGGAGTGTCAATAGACTCCATACACCCATTGATAGTTTGATACAGATGCATACAACCATGCTTGAAATTAATTCCTCAAAATTTTCTTTTGGTGGCCTCATGTCTTGGGATGTACAATTCATCCTTTTATCCAATTACTACCATTTTTTTTAGATAAGAATGAAGAAAAAGGCTAAATGGAAGCACAATGCAGCACCAGCCTTGGAAGGGGCTGTTACCTACTGGTTATTGGCCTTCTAAGATACTAGGTTAGATAATCATTCAAATTATATCAATAATCCACAATCTCTTCAAATGTATATCTGTATTCTGGAGTTAATAATACTAAGATCTTTCTGACAGATGCTCACAACAGAATAGATGCTCCACAATACCGAACAAATTCAGGTCCACAAGCTGATATAATAGAATGATAGGGACTGAAGTCTCTAGTTGCCTAGGAAAACAAGAGGAATAAACAGGTCTGAAATGATGTGTTTAAAAGTTTAGAGTAGGCTCTGATTTGCAGGCTTTCAGATAGCAAGGCTTAGGATTAATGACAAAGAAAACAAGGGGAAAAATTATAGTTAGAATAAAGTCTAATAGCTTAAAGAATTATAAGGTTTAAGACTGGGATTTGATACAGGGTTTAATGGACTGACTAACTAGAAAATATCAGAAGATTAGAAGGCTGAGACGGGGAATCTAATAAGGTGGTATAACAGAAGATATCAGTAGTATGTAAAGGCTGATAAAAGGGACTGGTGATAGGAATTAAAGTCTGATAAACGATGTGGAACAGAGGCTGTAAAAAGGCTTAAGTAAAGGAAAACAACACAGGTGCTGGCATGAGGTTTTAAAAGGAGAAGTTCAGTGTGACTGGAGTATCAATTAGGCATCCAAAGATGGGTTTTCTGGCTGCCCTAGGTGTGGTGTAGGTTAGGGGAAAAAGTGTGCAGAGGTTTCATGTGAAGACCATATCAGAAATAGGTTTTGGGTCATAGTTGGGGCTGCAGAAGAATCAAGACATTCATGTGGTCCTGACAGAATAAAAGATATCTCAATGGATGATCTGGCAACTTCCACTTGATACCCAAATAAAGGAGTGTTGGTCTGCTGATCTGAAGCAGCACAAGAGGAGGTTTTGGGATTTCAGACACAAAACACAGGTGCAGTATTGAGGTTAGGTTGTCGCAGGGTCTGGTTAAAAGTATTCTGGTGCTTCCAAGAAGAAAACCAGGAAAGGGCAGGCTGGGGTTTGAAATTCCAGATCCAAGCAGAGTTGTGGCTATGATATATAGGGTGCCACTGCCACCAGTTTCTACAGATTAGTTTTATGATTCTGTAAACTCAGAAACAGAACAGGATTATAGGCATGGGGTTTGGGTGTTAAAAGGGTCAAACAGCAAGAGGTTTCAGGGAAGAGGTGCCGCAGGATTGGGGTGCTAGGTTCTTGGGTTTGATGGAAGAAAACAGTAGAGAAAAGGGCTGGGTAATGGTTAACAACAGGTGTTGCAGGTTTTGGCTTCAAGAAACACCTTCACAGAGTATTCTTTAATGGAGAAAACAGCAACATGGCGAGGAGAAAACAAAGAAGAAGAAGAAGAAGAAAGAAAGAGAAGAAGAAAAAACAGAAAAGAGAGAAGAAGGGAAGAAGAAGATACCTGTGGAGAAATCCCTACTCCAAAACTTGGAAAAGCTCTATCCAAGTCAAGCTCTAGGCAAAGCTTGAGAGAATGCAGCACAACCATCAGGACAGCTTCAAAGAACTTAAACAAGCAAATCTGAAACCCATAAGTATATATCAATGCTCTTGGGTAGGTTAAGCTGGCCCATAAAAGGAGCTAATCAGGGGTCTGTATGGGTTTGAGCAGAAGCAAACATCAAGGAGCTCTTAAAGGTATAGAGAGGTTTTGGGTAGGCTAGAATATGGATGGTTATTGGGAAAAATAGGATCTGTTATAAAGTGGAAACAGCAGTGTGTAATAGGGGATTGTATAGGCCTAGCAGTACTTGGCAGCAGGTGGTAAGATAAAAAAGGTAGATAAGGGTGCAAATTATAGGGTCACACACACATCTAGAGTGGGCATCAAAATGGGGATAGGTTCAGATCAGGGACAACACAGGGTAATAAACAGGCCACTGGTTTTAAGAATATCAGAGGGTAACAACGAGATGTGATGTGGTGCAAACAGAATTGAGTTATAGGTTCTGGAGATGTCTTTTAGATACAGCGTGGGCTGGTATTAGGTGGGGTTTAGGGAAACAGGTTCTAAGTGTTTATAAGATTGAACAAGGGCTTTGATGTGGAGGAAATGCAGTGGTTAGAGAGGTATCAACCTTTGTGGAAGCCAAGACTAAGGTTTCTAAAGAAGACCAAGTGATCTACATGCTGTCCAGCCTTTTTATCTTTAATTTTATTGTTTTCTTTATGTGTAGGAATTTACTTCCTTTTGGATCCTACATCAGGCTAGGTAGGGCTGTGAGTGAAGAAGGGTCTGGGGTTGAAATCGGCTATGGATAAGGATTGAATAGGACTAGCCCCACGTAGTTTAATGCTGGTGGTGGAGGCTACTCCTCCCCTTGGGTCCCCATCTTCTTCTTCTTCTTCTTGTTTGTTCAATTATTGTGCTAAATCTGTGATACCTGTAGAAGATTGCTCATCAATACCAAAGTGTTGGGGTTTTGCTCAAAACAGCTCTTCCATGAAGTGCTAGGGTGCTGGATGACCCTCCTTGAAGTACAAGACTGATCCAAAGTTCAGCCAGAAGTGAGCTACAGCAAGATTCTTCATGCCAGGCGTGAAGACAGGTTCTAGACTGAGAGTAGAAGATTGGATGCCAGTCCTTCATGCTGTAAGCTTTGGTTGAGGTAGGATTTCCAGAGTGGATTACACACCTAGGTGATCCAACAGCCACCAGCAAATCCCATAAAAGTCTTCCTGTTTAAAATTCCCACCTGGAGTTAGCATAACCTAGGTGTGAAACAGAGTTTTTATACCCCTTTAGGAGAATGAACACCAGCTGCTGCCAGAGTCTATTTTTATCGAACCATGGCTTCTGGTATGTGACCAAGAGCTGGACGATTCACCTTCTATCAGCCAACTACAATAGTTTGAAGATTTGAGGAGAGTTCTTGATGTTTTGCTAGTTACAGGCGTGAGACAGGCTTGCTGAAACCCTCCACGAGATTGCATACCAATCTCCATCTGAAAGAACTTTGATGGATTGGGTTTCTCTAGGGTGATCAGCACCCCTGGGTGACATCTGTGCTACCAGCCTCCTACCAAAATTTCCTTCCAACTCAAAGCCCAAGTCTGGGATCTATAGGGTGTGGCGGCAACAACTATTCTGGGCAGAAAAGTTTGACTCTAATTTCTCTTGGTGTTTTGATGCATCTAAAGGGGAACTACTATTTGGAGTACCTTAAGCAACTGCTAAGCTTCATCTACAGTTAGATTCAAGGTTGATTCTCTTCTAACTTACTCTCTTCAAATCACCATACAAGTAGCAACTTTTGGGTGTAATGGTATGGACTGAGGCTGATTTCTTTATAATTTTCGGATAGTATTTAGGCATACCAAGTTGAATATTTTGGGAGAGATAGAAAGGGGAAAACGAAGAAGAAAAGAAGAAGGAGAAGAAGAGGAGAGGAGGAAAACATAGGGAAAGTGTATGATACTCTCTCCCATACGGTGTTGTTCTTTATTATATACTAGGGTACAATGAGATACAAAAATACCATTATACCCTCACACATGCACACTACATATACGCCTACAGCTTTATGTTAAAGACTAGTCTGCAATGAATTAGAGTTGTCTGATCTGATAATGTATCAGGTGATGCTTATTAGATTGTTGGATGGCCAATATGTGAGAAAGTTCTTGATGCAGAACTAAATGTGGAATGATGGAAACAACTTCGAATAAATAAAGAATAACCCAATAAAGAAAATCTGGAATTTTCAGTCAAGAGGCAAATCTATAATTTTTTAGAAAGTTGGTAAAATTTTGAAAATACCCCTGATGGGTGTCTGAAAATTTTGAAACTTTAGGGTTATGTCCTGCAGTTATTTAAGGTTCTCTAGTAAAAATTTCATAAATTTCTGAGTCCTCTAGCTATTTTTTTTTTGGAAAATCCCCAAATTTGCTATGCTGGATTCAACAGAAATCCAAAGAATCAAGCACCACTTCCAATAGACTTAAGCTTTCAAAATACTGTTCATACATCTTAAAGTAGATGCAAATACCTCTAGAAAAGTGTAGAAGTCCTCTCAAAACTTTGCTTCATAGTAATAAAAAAATACTCCAAAAATCTGCTGTGATAGGGTGTGCTGCCGGCCCCTATGGAATCTGATCCCTATTTGATAGGGTTGAGTTTTATGAGATAGAAAACTCTTTTGGATGGGTCACCCAAGGGTTAGTAATGCCCTTGTGAAAGGGTTTTATCAAAGGTGGTGGGGTTAGGGAGTGGTGTTGAAGACAATCAATGCGGTTATGGAAAAACTGTAGAAAAATTCTGTAGAAGAGGATGATGATGAATGAAAACAAGAGAAGAAGAGAAGAATGAAGGAGAATAAGAGGGAGAATATAAGAAGATGGAATGGATTGATTTGAGAAGAGAAGGGAGAGAGAGATGAAAGAGATTGAAGAATGAGGGATTTCTCTTACCTAGAGAAACTGTGAGGAGGAGGAAGAAGAGACCAGCCCACGTGTGGGAGTAAAAATCAAATTTCTTATTCTTCAAAAAAACTGATCAGCTGTTACATTGCTTAGGGTTATAAACCCTTCTTAATAAAATTTAAACCAAAACACCCAAAATACCCCCTCTAAAGGAGACACAACCAGCACTAATTCCCCCTTGTTTCATCTTAAAACAAATAATCTAAAGTACCGTAAATGCCCCCAAACACTACTACTCATTAACCCACTAATCTATGGCTGTTAAAAGCCTTATTACATGCTGAAATTAAAAATAAAAAAGACCCTAAAACATCCCCTACACTAGTCCACTTTCTTCATTCCTTGGTAGAATTTAGGCTTAGGCTTCCAAAGTGGATAGTTCTTCTCCAAGTAATGTAGAACTGCTGCATCAGTTCTGCTCTTTCATAATACCCTAATGTATACTATCATGCCATTAACATTCAGATGTCATATTTATTTATAAGGCATTTTACTACTACCATCAATATATATCTTTTCATTTTTCCTCTTTCTGCAGTTCCACTCATTTTGACGAGCTTTATATGTCATGTTTTTGCGGAAAAATCTCCACAGTAATACTTCTTTGATTGGAATAGTGTGACCATTTTGAGGAAGTGGTATTTTGGGTTTAGCATTGTCGTTTCTGAAATCTTGTCTTTTCTATTTCATTGTAAATATGTCTGTAACTAGGTTTTACAGATCAAACTTGTTCAGGTGCCTTCGGTGACAACTGTAATGTTGAGATAGTAAAGCACATTGGATTAACATTCTAAATATTTTTATTTTTTATGAATGATTATATTTATTAAGAATGAAAAACAAGGGGATGCAAGACGGGGCAGAGTGAAGCCACCACCCAGGAACTAAGAAAAAAGAAGGTGCATAGAAAGAAAAAGATAAAACTGGAGAGTAGGTGACAATGGAAATAACTGTTCCATACACAAATCTTCCCTGGAAACTCCACTTCTATCTAGCGAGTCAGCTATCCCATGGATTGATTCTTGGGTCTAGTTGAACGAGGTGTTGAAACTAGATGATAATGCCCAAGCGCATCTCAAAACATGAGTCTTCAGAAACCTCTCCTGGACTCACAAAGCTACTAAATGATCATAGAAGAATATCTCTCTACCACCACATTCTGAAAACCTGGAGAATGTGCCATTCTCAGTTCCCAGTTTGGCTTGTACAGCATCCCCTTCTCCCTGTTGTCGGAGAGTACAGGTTCAAAATGTTGCCCCTCATCCATGAACACTGCTCTTTTTCATGTTAGTCCTAGATTTTCGAACCCAAAAACATAGTTTAGTGGAATCAAAGAAAGAAAGACCCGGGGGGGGGGGGGGTTCAGTGGGGAGAGGGATGGGGTATGAAATGGCTGTGGTGCACCTTGGCTGGGAAAGTGTAAGCAACCTCAAAGGCTCAAACCAATATCTCACTATGTTGTCAGTAGGTGAAACCCAACAAGGCACACGATTAGTTAGTTCAATGAGCTCCTGAGAAGATATAGCCTAGTCATGAGAGATTTTGGCATTCTGCTCTCCCCAAATGCCCTACATTGCTGCTATTAATCAACCTCTCCAAAGAGACTTCCCTCTCCTCCTGAATGGAGCAAGATGCCAACTCCACAGGACCCCAACACCATCACATGCTGCAACCCACTGTACCCCAAAGGATGTGAAAAAAATGGCTTCACACTCCAGAAGCATAAGCACAATGTAAGAATAACTGATTCACCAATCCTTACATGCCAAATGCATGATATAGACATGGGAAGAACACTTTCACTGATCTTCTTGTGGGCTACCTCCCACCCAAAAGCTTTAGATTTTAGGTGTGGCTGGCAGCTTCCAATTTCCAAATGACCTTGTTAGGAAAAGAGAAGAAAATTTTGGTTGTACATGAAACCAATATTTCCTACATGGGACCAAAGCTCAAGCTACAAGCACTAGAAATCCAATTTTTAGTGTCTACATCTATATGACCTTTTGAATGTCTTGATTCTTGACCAACAGACAGGCCCTGAATAAGTTTAAAATCTCTCTTCCTAGCAGATAAGAAATTATTGCTTAACTATGAAGTACTGGATAGCTGTTAATTTTTTGGACTGAAGCCTAATTTAGAAACAGTGTATTATACATGTAATACAGGAAAACTCCTAGGGGGAAAGACATGGAAATTATTATGTTGAATGGTCTTGTGGGTCCAACACTGGGTATGGCAGTCTATGGTTTTGCATCATGTTGAAATAAACAGCTAAAAAGTGTACAACATGCATTGCTCAGTTCAAACAATGTGGATTGTAGGGTTCTAATACTGGGTACTGAAATCTATGGTTTGAATCATGTTGCACTAAGCAGTAAAAAATGTATGGCCTGCATAGCTCGGTTCCGACAATGTGGATTGCAGGGTCCACAGTTAGGAACCAGAAGAAAATGTATCATTTCTTTTTGCATCTCGCAATTTACCAAATCTGGTCTTATGGAAAAATTCTATAAATCGTTTTAGAAGTTCAATTGTTGAATCTTAATCCAGTATTGTTCTGTACTTAAATTTGCCTTCTGGTTGTTACCTTAGGGTTATGCCCCCAAGAAAAACAGGATACACTACTCTGGACCATTAATGCCTCCAGGAGGAAACATCGAGGAAATGCTGAAGGAGCATGAGAGACAAATTCAACAGGCTGTCCGCAAAGCTCGTTTTGAAAAGACAAAGACCAAGAAAAACTACTACGATAATGGCCAGTCGGAAGCGCTACTACACCATGGGACAAATGGCAAGTGATGGCTGTGAAGCAATTTTTGCTGCATCAATACTGTTACATTAGAGCACAATTCTCATCTTTGGAAGCAATTCTCTTTTGGGGATTTGGCTGTTCTCATCACCATCAATAGCAGAGGAACTTGCACTATGTGAAGCTTCTTTGACATGTGGACTGTTTGGGCTTTACCAGGTCATACATTTGTTATTGAAGAAACAGCTACTCTAAAATTTTAAGCTCAAGGGAAACTTCTGGTGGTTCAGAAAGGTGGATAATTCAAAATTAAATGAAATCCATAACCTTTGATATATGGTTTGTGGTGCGGAGCACCGAGTTGGTTACTCCTGCAAATGTAGATTAATTGTTGGTTGAGAGCTGAGTAGAGGGATTTCTGTGGCTTTGTAGTTGGTTTATGTATATTTTGGGGCAAAGGATATGTTTTGTACGGCCCCAAAGGGGTTCTCAGGATCAACTTCACCACCTCTTTGTAAGGCAAAGCCATCTTCCCAAATTTGGATGAAATTAGGCAATACATATTTAATTTAAGCAACATCTCTAGAAGACCTCATTGTCTCCTTTCTCTAGCCTCATTGTCTCCTTTCCCTAGCTTTGCATTTTTTTTTATTACTTCTATCTTGGCATTATGGATTTTGATTATGGTTTTTATTGGATGATTAATTGCTTCTTATCATTATCAGGTTATGGTAATATGAGATATGCATTCCCATCGGCTACAATCTTACCAATTAATGAATTATCCATTAATCAGTGATAAATCACTATATTAATCAATAAATTGAAAAAATACTAACATCAATGACATGCACAAATTTTTCATTTTTTTCAGGTGGGAGAAAAACTATACACTATAAGATTATTATATTTTTATGTTGATTTCTCCGATTTATCGGATATATTGGTGTCAATGGCTGCTCCATATGCCCAATATGTTAGTAATTGAATGGGTCATGGATTTCTCTGCAAAAAGGAGCAAAAAAAAAAACGTAGTTGCTAGGATTATCAATCCCAAGGAAATGGGTGCAGTTCCAGATCAAATTTAAAGTGCAGAGATCTCAGCATGCAAAAATAATTATGGAACTTAGGCAAGATCGTCTGTTTTACATGATAATTATGTTCGTTTATACGAGCTTTCTTGATTAACCTACCTTTAGATTTCACAGATACAGAGCAGGCCCATGATTTGTTGTTTGCAGGTGAAAAGGACAGGTTTTGTTCTAAGGTCCGCAGGCTTTTACCACCTTAGCAATGAAATCAGGTTTATGGGGTCAAGACATTTAAGGGTACACGGCTGACTGAGGTAGCAAGCTACCTTGTAGCTCATGTAGAAAACCTGTTACTTGATTACTTGCCAGACAGGGCAAGGAAGCCTTTTTGCTAGGACAACTCGAAGGAAGTAAAGGAAGTTGCCTTCTTAATTTGAGCCGTTCAAAGCACGTAGCAAGGAAGGGTATACACATTTATTTGATTTTATTTATTTTTACCCTCTCCCATACGACATCTTTTGACATCTAGTAGAAGCTTAACTCAATTCAACAGTCTTTTCTCAATCACTGGTCCGCTAAACGAAACTTGTTCCACCATTCAACTATATGTAAGGTCATTTTTTCCATTAAAACATGGTACTCAGTTATTTACTCATTACTTGAATCTGATTTATTTATGGCCTTCTTCTTATTGTGACACTTTTAGGTCACATTTGGCATTGCTTAAATAACATATAAGTGCTTTTGTATAAAAAACTTTTTTAAAAATACTTATTACAAGCACTTTTTTAAAAGTACTTATTACAAGCACTTATTGAAACATCATATGTTGTTTGGTAAATATAAATTATAAGTGCTTATTGAAAATTTAAA
>JAOXJP010068167.1:0-15405 GCA_025762735.1 Platanus orientalis
AGCGGAATGGTGGAACAGGATTCATGTAGCCGACCCCAAATAGTTGGGATAAGGCTGTTTGTTGTTGTTGTTGTTGTTTTTAGGTTTATGGAGAGACATCTATGTAAAAAGAAAATCATTGTCTGATAAGTGTGGCTAGTTTGAAAGCCGAAAAGCCTAGAATCCTACTATATGAATGACCTTGGACTGCTGAAAATCACTGTATGTGATCTCCCTCTAAACTTCCTACATTTAATATCTAAAGGCAAGACAACCTTGGTTATCTGTTGAGAAGAAATTGGCGATTTACAAGGCATCAAGGAGCAATCTCTGCTGTGCTCAAATTTGTGGAAGAAAAGGCACATCAGCTCACTGTAGGAGCATCAACAACTAAGATACTTTGTAAAATCAACCTATATGAGGTAGCATTGCATTTATCATATTGATTATTGTTTAAGTCCCTTCCACTGGAGACACCGGAAGGCGCATTACACTCTTCAGAGACATATAGTGTAGGTTAGTGCTTGCATGACAAGTAGAAAGGTTTTTGTGTGAATTTTTACCTAGATTATCTATACTTCAATCTGAATAAAATTACGAAAAGCTCAGGATTGAGCTTTTGGAGTGGACGTAGGCCTTAGTGCCAAACCACTATAAATATTATGTCATGTGGTTGTGTGTGATCTCTTCATTTTGTGCTTATTGTGATCATTGCACCTGTGAATATCCTAGTGTGTTAATTGCGTTGAGCCTTAATTAAACTATATTCAAAAGGACAAGTTAATCATTCGATCCTACATATGTTAATTGGAAAATATAATAACAAGAAAAGTAAAGTAGGATAAAGAAAACTGAGAAAGTTAAAAGAGATTGCGAATAATCCTATTCACCCCCCTCTAGGATAGAACTTCAACTTCTTTGGTACTTGTCTTATGGAATTGGAAGGAGGATGGAGTGCATCCTGTAAAAGTCCTTCCTTGATGGCCAACTCAACCTTTGCAGCTTTGTCGACAACCTCAGCAAAGTTGCTTTGTGAGGTAGTTAGGAGCATCAGTTGGTAGGTGGACCCAACATCCTCAAA
Organism: Platanus orientalis; assembly: GCA_025762735.1. NCBI lineage: Eukaryota > Viridiplantae > Streptophyta > Magnoliopsida > Proteales > Platanaceae > Platanus > Platanus orientalis. Next base: position 1,061 of record JAOXJP010068167.1, read on the forward strand.
AAGGTGGATATCATGTCCTTTTCATACAGAGGGTGTTTCAGGTTGAAGGTTCTCAGTCTCCATCTATAGGCAAAATCCCTGATATTCTCCCCTGTGAGGGGTCTCATCTCTTCTACTTCCCTGGTCAGCAACATCTCGAGGTTGAACTTGTAATGGTTGAAGAATGACTATGTCAAGGCCCTCCATGTGTTGATATTGCTCTTGTCTTGGCTCGCCAGCCATTTCCATACATTCTTCTCTATGCTCTGGCCAAACATCTGCACTAGGATGTGCTCACCATGTCCCCATTGGAACTTGGCATTATAGTACATGTGCAGGTGGTACCGTCATATTTTTTGACATTAGGCATTGAAAGTTTGGTGGTAGTACACCCCTAGGGTGGATCCAGAGATCCTCGAAGTCTATAGATATGGGGAACTACCCCACTTTCATTACCTCTACTTCTACTGTGAACTTAGCCAACCTCAATTGGTCTCATCCTCTTTGGAAGAGGTAGCAACCTCCTTTCCTTTCTTGCTTGATACTAACAGTCCATACTGATCCTCTAAGTTAAACATTGAGTGATACTCTGGCTGTATGTGTGTGGTAGTCTGAAGTGGGGTTGTGACATAGATGGGGCCTGCCTGTAGGATTAACCAAAAAGTGAACCCTGTTTAAAAGCATTAGAAGACGTGGTTCAGAGATTGTGTCACGGCCATGAGGCCCTCCCTACCTCAGCAGATATTCATACATCACCTTCTTGAACTCAGTGACTGTAGGGATCTAAGGCGCTCATTAGTGCTAGATTGGCTGTGGGGTGCTAGAGAAGTTTGGGGTGGTGAGGAAGAAGAACCATATGTAGGGGTGGTTGACTAACCATGCCGGAACATGAAATCCCCCATTATTTGCTCGATCTTAGACTTGTACCTATCCAAGAGGATGTCTTTAGGACCTGTCTGGTTGGGAGGTGGGTTTCCTGATGACACCTTTGAATGGGTAAGAGGTGTGGCACTTGCTGTAGGTGGAGGTGTTGACTTATCGGCCATGGCTTCGCTAAGTTGTGCCCTCTTCTTCTGTTGTCGAGTCTCTGGGGGAGCTATTGTAGCTTCTTTGACCTTGCTGTGAGAAAGGGATTCATTATTATTTTTGAAGGATTCATTCTTTATATTTATTCATATTTAATAGCCAGATACTTTTAACAAGTGCATAGGTCATACAGGTGAATTCATGTCCCTTTATTGAAAACAAGATTTTTGTAAACAAAACTTTGTATATATACCAGAAACAATTACAAAAAAGAGGGTGAAATTGCTCTAAAGTTATCTTAGAGGAGGCGTGAATAGGATATCTAAATTAATTTACCACTTCTTCAATTTTATCTTGAGATTGATTTTAATTATTTTAACTTAGCCCAAGTGTGTGTGTGTATTCTAAGGTGTCTACTCAAATATTTTATCAAACAAGTGCTATGCAAAAGTAGTAGAGAACATTCAAGTAAAGAGACAAGCAATCACACACACAAACCCCAACAAAAGATTTATAGTGGTTCGGTACTAAGGCCTATGTCTACTCTTCTAAAGCTCACTACCAAGCTTAGGTATATTTCATTTAGGTACTATTACAACCTAGGTCAATATACAAAACTTAACTGCTTGCTTACAAGTAAGCTACACAACAACACTCGGTGTCTCTAGCGAGTGTGCACTACTTCCGATGTCTTCGACGGAGGTAGTCAAGCTTCCGGTGTCTTTGACAGAAGTAAAGTAAGAATAATAATAAGAATGAATGCAAATGAATGCAAAGTTAAGCAAATATTACCACAAGTTGGTTAATGTTGCCAATTGCTTTAAGTGGGGTGCTCCTTGTTGAGGTAGTTTGCCTTAGCTACCCACAAACTCTAAGTACTTGGCTCTAGTGTTCCTTGAGCTCAGCCAAATGTGACTTTCCTCTAAAGAAAAGGCTCACCACAAGTTTTCCTCAATTGTAGTAGAATGATATTCAAGGGGAGAGAAAAAAAGAGTGAATCCAGTGTAAGATGTTAGCTACTAAAGCTCAAAACCAGTGAGGCAATGGTGTTTTTCGCAGTGGAGGATGCTCTCAATATAGCAAACTTTGGAGCTCTCTCTAAAACAGCTTGGAGTGTTGGAGTTTTTTACCCTAACGGGAAAATTTCCCTTTTATAGAGGTGAGGAGCACCTAATGACTTTAGATTGAAATCTTTTATAATGGGCAACATTTTGGAGCCTTAGATTTTGAAAAATGGAGTTCAAAATTTTAAAAACTATCTTTGAAAATCGTGTTTTAATTATTTTCCAAAAATTCCCTCGCAATTGATTACAACTCACAATCAGGTTTGCAATCGATTGTCTGATCCCAAATCAATTTCGAGTCTAGGGATTTTTGTTCAAACCTATTTCACAACCAATTAAGGCCTATGGGTTTTGGCCACGGGAGTCTCAGTCTGCTCCCAGATTTTGCTTGCAATCAATTTTGAGATTCGCAACCAATGGGACACTTCCCGAGGTCTACTGGGTTTAGGACTTTTCAAAGGGGTGGGTGGTTACTTTAGAGAGTTCTCTGAAAAATCCCAGCCCCATGGGACAAAGGGAGACCCTTCTTTGAATTTTTTCAAAGAGGTGGGTTGTGTGCAAATTAGCATAGGACAAAAAAATGGTAGGTTGTGGGGCCCATTTCAGGAAATCAACTTCTTGGATTGGGCCCAAATTTGGTGGATAACATATATGGGGGGGTCATGAATCTACTACCCAAATTTGAAGGACAAATAATATATGCAAAATAAGTTATGTAATAAACAAGATAGATAACTAATGGAATAAACTAAAGACAACAGAAAAATTAATTCGAAATAAATTATAGGACAAATGCCAAATAGTAAAGAAATGACTGGTAAAAATTTATTTAGGCATATAAATTTGTTAATCAAACAATAGGACAAGAATAAATGCAAAGTGAATTTCATAGGTAAAATTAAAATTTTGGCATTACCCCTGACTTTGTCTAGACAGTGTGTGAACACACTTATTTAGGGGAAAGGATGGGCCCACTTTAGAGGACAAACGACCTCATCTTGGGCTCAAATTTGGTGGGTAGATGGGTCACTGTGATAGTGATTCTTGGTCAAAATCACAACACCCCACCCATCCCCTTGAGGGAGTTATGGTTCTCATGCCAAAACAATGACAAAATAAGCAAAGGGGGAGACAAACTTGTCTCCTCGATGTCCCACCAAGGGGATAACTTGTCTGGATCCATTTAAGGGTTCTTTACAATATGGGGGAAGTCTAAGAAAATAAAAAAAAAATTTGGGGGGGGGGGGGACCAACCTAGCCGAGTGGTAACTCCTTTCCTTTCTCCTTTCTCTTCTTTTTCTTTCTTTCTCTTCTTTTCTCTTCTCTCTTTTCTTTCTTTTTCTCTTTCCTTTCTTTTTCATGGATTTTTTCCTCTCTATCCCCCTCAACGAATTAGGGGGGTTTTATAGACGGGGAATAAGGGGAGGTGACATGGGGGGTGTCATAGGAAAAATAAGTGGAGGGGAGTGGGGTGAGGTGGTGGAAGGCTCTAGAAGGGAGGGGAGGTGGCTAAGGGAGGGCAGCTGGGTGGCTGTCATGAGGAGGTGGGGGCCGAGTAAGAGGGTATGGGTGAGGTGGTGGGGCCCATGCTAAATGGGTGGTGGAGGTGAGGAAGTGAAAGGGGTGGTGGGGCCCATGGGAATGTGTGGTGGGAGGAAGGTGGTGGGGAGAGGGGTGTAGGGGTTAGGGTAGTGGTCCCTAGGGTCTATGCCTCTCATTTGGAATATTTCAAATGAGGGGTATAGGATTAAGAGTTCTTTTAGGGGAATTTTTGAGAAAAATGAGATTTAAAAAAAAAGTAATGATTGATTCTTCTAGATTTAGGCTTACTTTTTAAGTTTTTTTGCATCTCTCGGATATTTTGGTCGCAATGCAATTGTCAGAATTGGATTCTGAGTAGGGTAAGTGTGTCAAAACTGACTCCGAATGGCCTTGGAATGGCTCGTACTTGTGTAGGAAGGGTAAAATGATAAAATTATCTTTTGAAATCTCGATATAAAGGATGGACTTCGGAGTTTGTGAGACACAGGCTTTGACTGTTTGCGAATCTTATACCCGACTCAAAAGCTATGTTTGAAACCCTGAATTATCCCAAACCAAACTTCTCGTAGACTTGAGATAGATTTTTCCTGGACTTTAAGTGGGAATAATGGGGATAATGGTATTTTGGGCCTTGAAACTATGAGGCTACAGGACATGACAAATAGACAATCTAATTCCTGGTGAATCCTGGGAAGTTCCCGAAGGACAGTCACTTGACTAAAAAATACACCTTGGATTTGTAAAGAAATGGGCTATTAAGTTATGCTTGGTCTATGGATGGACTTGTTTATTAGGGTGTTTATTGAATATCTCAAAGAATCTGAAAAAATGAGCCTGACCTCGAGGGATTTAGATTCCCAGAGAGTTCTTGGAGGTTTACTGAGTGTTCAGGGTTAATAAAAGTGGTTTTGTTGTAATTTGGGGAAGGATGGGGTGATTAGGGGACAATGGGTCTCTTGGGGATCTTAATGTGGCTGTTCTGGAGAGATCTTAGACTTGCCAGGATAGGGCCATTGACTAGGTGAGTTTCTGATCTGTGATGAGCTTTCAGGGGCTTATCGAGGGTCTAATTTTTTAAAGAAATAATGAATTTTGGAGATATGGGGGTAAAATGATAATTTCCCTAGCCTTTTGTGTTTCATTGTGGGAAGGCTTATAAAGGTTGGAGAATCCTAGAGAAAATGGGTCAAATAGCCTGATGTTGAGATTTTTAGAGGTGTAGGGATAAAATGGTAAATTTTTAGCCTTTTAATGCTTCAATGTGGGAAGGCTTATGAAGGTTGGCAAATTCAAGATGGCTTTACTGTGGAAGGATTTTTTAGGAGTTCTGGAGAAAATGAGTCCATTAGACTTTAGGGTATAAGGGTAAAATGGTAATTTGTTAACCCTTTGATGCTTCAATGTGGGAAGGCTTATGAAGGTTGGGAGATTTCAAATGACTTTACTGTGGAAAGCCTTTTAAGGAGTTCTGGAGAAAATGAGTCCAATAGACTATTGTTGGGATGTAGGGGTAAAATGGTAATTTGCCAGACTTTTGATGCTTCAATGTGGGAAGGCTTATGAAGTTTGGCAAACCCAAGATAAAATGGAGCTGATGGATAAAAATTTAGACCCTTAGAGTCCCATAATGTCCTTTCATAGAGTTTAGCCTTATTGATCTTTGGATGGAGTTTGGACCTCATTATTGCACTTGCGACCAAAATATTCATTAAGAATGCCTGCCTATCTAAAGTCCAGGGGAAATCATCATTTGGTAAAACTAAAACAAAAACTTTCCAAACATAGGCAAGAAACCCCACCTCTGTTCAAACACTCTCCCAACACAAAAGAGAGGCATATTCAGAATCCAAAATTTACATAAACCTTTCATGCCACATCCAAGCCAAGCACAAAAACACATGACATATGCAAAACATGATCGAATGTACTCGAGAGTCATATACCAAGTCATTACTAATGCTTAAAGACCCTGAGGGGCTCAAATTTTCAAAACTTATGGAAGAATTTTTACAAAATGAGTCTTAATCTCTTTCAAAAGCATGTAGCAAGTTCAATTGACCCAGGCTTTAAGTTCAATCTTTGATCAACCAACACTGACAACTGTTGGCCCTCCCTTAGCTCATTGGGAAGAAAGCCTTATGACATAGTTGTTACAACTTTGGAAACAAGGAGCAATCAAATTTAATTTAAATCAGAAATGATGTGTCATCTCCAGCAAATTGCCATTCATGGCCAAGCAAATTGGAGATGATACATCATCTCCCAATAAACGAGAACATAGATGATGCATCATCTTCCATCAATTGTGATTGGAGATGACACCTCACCTCCTAGTAAAAGTGAATAGAGATGAAGCGTTATCTCTAGCAAATGCCATTCACGGCCAAGCAAATTGGAGATGATACATCATCTCCCAATAAATAAGAACAGAGATGATGTGTCATCTCCCATCAATTGTGAATTGTGATTGGAGATGACATGTCATCTCCTAGTAAATGAAAGTAGAGACAATGCATCATCTCCAACAATTTCCACTCACGGCCAAACAATTGGAGGTGATGCGTCATCCCTCTTCAAAATGCAAATTTCAAACACCTATCAATCAATTTTCAAAAGAAACTTTCTTCAAAGATGACATGTCATCTCCCTATAAGTTCAATCAATCTATTTTCAAAACTAACTTTCATCAAAGATGACATGTCATCTCCCTACAAGTTTAAATCTATTTTCAAAAATAACTTTCATCCAAGATGACATTGTGAGTTCAATCAATTTAAAAAACAAAACAATTTTCATCACCTAACAAAGTCCATTTGCAGCCAGAACAGTTAGATGATGATTCATCTCCAAGCGTTAGAAGATGAGTCATCACTGAGCAAAGTCCGTCCTCAGCAAAACCAATTGGAGATGATACGTCATATCCCAACAAATGCCAATCATGACAATTTTATCAACCAAATAGAAATGATACCTTTTATTTCTTGACATTTTGAAGTCTCAGTGAGGACTCTAAGATCTTTCCTCACAAGGAAAGGCTACAATCTTTGACATGATTGATTGTCTACTCGGGTTTAGATAAATGTCGATCTTCATTCCATAGCTTATGTACCATGTCAACCATGTTTGCAAATTGGATGGTTAAAACAAATATGTAGCACTGATCTCTCAGGATCTCCATGGCTTTCGGAGTAAGCCAAAAAACCTCCTGATATACCCCACTAGGCCATGTAAGTTCACTAAGCCAAGTCAGTGCATAACTTTGAAGAAAGTCCCACATAGATAACCACCTATCCGGGTATAGGTAGGTATCATCACTTCAAAGCCTACATATTATGTCAATCATGTTTGCAAACTAGATAGTTGAAACAGATGCATAACACCAATCTCTCAGGATCTCCATGACTGTTGGAGTAAGCCTAAAAGTCTCCTAATATAGCCCCCAATTGGCAATCCCTAGCACAAACAAAATGCCTCGTAAGCATTTATTCGGACATAGACGGATGCTGCACCTCGGTTCATAGTCTATATATTATCTTGGCATTAACACCATTAAGGAGTCATGTATAATACATAGCAATGGGTTACTCATCATCCCCACAACTTCCAGAGAAAGCGCAGTAACATCTCCAGACCCGATTAGTCCTCTACTTACACTCTATCAAAGACGGGATGACTGTAAGGTATGGCCCACCTATGATGTCTGTTTATGAGGATGTAAACACACATCACAATTCATTCCATGAAGTCTGTATAATTCCTAAAGCCATAGCACATATTGCTATCATGCTTGAAGAATCCTCCATCACAGCAATGGGTTACTTGTTAAAAAAACCCTCCACAGCTTCTCGAGAAAAAGCACAACAAAATTTCTATACACGTCCAAAACAAAGCCCTTACAACAATAGTTGGTACACCCAATCCATCCTATTGAATGGCTTGCTTGTACACTAGCCACTCTTCGTTCAGTAAATTATCTACCGCATGGCTTACTAACGGCCACCCCATGACATTCACTTAACTTTGGACATAAGCAATGCCACATTTTGATCCATCAATTCTATAAACTGCTAGCTTCCACCATAGTCTAAACAATTATCAAGCTTAAGTAGCATCGTCATAGCATGGGTTAATCATTACCCCCCACAGCTTGTCGGGAAAGAGCACAACAATATTTCTTTATAGTCTTGATAGTTACCACTCAACAGACCGACCTGTTAGCATTGACCCCCCGTAACATTAGCTTATCGGGATACAAGCACATATTTCCTTCAGTTTCAAACGTTATGTATTATACCTCCTGTAACAATGATTGTGTTGTTATTACCTAGGAAAGGCACAACAATTAATCATGTGGGATCCCACCCTGGCTTTCGGAGAGAGTCATTATACATTCTACCTTGCACGTCCCCTCATTGTGACATTGTATAAGTGGGATGAAAACAATGCTACAGAGAAATCCCTAGCCTATGTATCATCGTGTGCTGGATAAATGGTACGTAGCACTGATCTTCAAAGGTCCCATAGCTTTTCTAGAGAGAGCTTCCTAAAATCTCTCAGTGAGTCCCGTAAAATACAATACTTGCCTAACTGGAATAGGGGCAATGTCATAGATCGATCCAACTACATATCATGATTGATGTAAAACCCAAACAATTTTCGTGAATGATATTAGCATATGTATCACAATTGGTCTAAAACTCGAGCAGTTTTCAAAAGTGATACATAATTTTTCTATAGCTTTTCTAGAGAGAGTTTCACTAACATCTCTTTGCGAGTCCCATTAAAATGCTCAAGCACAGTCGTAAAAGACTCCAGAGCAACCAATTTTCAAATGACCAACAATTACCAACTGAAAAATCAACAAAGCACATAACCCCTCAATATTTGGAAAATTTCATAAGAAACTCCAGCAATTTACACAATTTAATCAAGCCAGGAATAAATACAAGTGCATAGGTCATTTGAATGGTTCATATAATTTACAGTTTTTACATGATCGGTTTTTTCACAATGTTTTCAAGCACTTGTGCCCCATGTCGATGACTTACATGTCTCCCAATGTAGCATATATGCTAATAGCAATACCCCTGAGGTAAGAGAAGATACCAATTGCTTGCATATAACTCATGGACAACTCGGGTCATCTAATGGAATGAAAAAACATTAAAGCAACACTTAGGCATCAAGACCTTAAGTAACCTGATTTAGGGAGAGAAAAATGGGCTTTAGGAGGTTAGGCATCTTTTATGAAGTCTTCCCCAAATATTTTGGTCACAAAAAGCATCACCTTTATCATACCATATGCAGTATACACCATAAAGATCATCCCAAATACATCATTTTGGTCAAAACCTTGATTCTCCAAGAAGCATCAATAGGACTATGAGAGTCTACATTTAAGACTTTCAAATACATTGCCTCTAATTTTTTCAGCCTCCATAAGCCTTCCCATAGCGAAGCATCACATGCAAGAAAAATTACCATTTTACCCTTTTTCCTTCAAAGGCTAAGAGTTGCTATTTTCACACATTGCCTCCAAATTCTCCAACCTCCATAAGTCTTCCCATGGCGAAGCCTCATAGGCAAAGAGTTGTCATTTTTACCCCTCTTCCCGTCACTAGCAGAAAAATTATCATTTTACCCATTTACCTTTGAAATTTACCCTTGGATCCTCAAAGAACTCCTAAAGCTTCTCCCATCAACTGATTTATGTCATGTCAGATCCTACACACCCCAATTTCTACCACCTTTAAGGAACTTATTACAGAACAAAACTTCTTTGAGACTAGCAATAACCAATTTCTCAACCTTTGAAAACCCTTGGTCAGAAAATGACACTCAAAAAGATATCAAAGATTTGTTTGGTATTGAAATTCAAAAAAGTTAGTGGCCGTCTTTCAGTGTTTGCAGTACCTATAAGAGAAAAGGTATTCAAAATCTCGAACCCCTTCAAAATCTCAAATCTTCCCCAAGGGGTGAAAAGTCAGTTTTGGCTACATTTCACCTATATAGGTCTAGAATGTTCCCCTGATGTCCAAATCTTGATCAAGCGGTGCTCATCTCTTAGATTCCTCTAATTACTCCAAAATGAGTAGCACATTTAGGCTAAGTGACATGTATTCTACTGGACCCTGGGAATTAACCAGAACTCTAAAATTCAGTTTGTTAGTGGCCATTTCTTAAAAAATCCTATACTTGTAAAAGTGTATCAACCAAAACTACCTCAGTAAATCCTACAAGCCTACTCATCACTTTTATCCAAATTGAGTCAAGACACCTTTTGTCTATATTTGGCATGAAGAATGCCCCTAAAAACTCTTCTAGACTCAGAATTCAGCAAGGTCAGACCCATCTTCTCAATTTTCCCATATCTTCAAAAGACTGTTTCGTGTATTAGGGCAACGGAAGACATTTACTAACTCATTACCACCATTCTTCAGTGAGCTACAATAATTTTTGTCTCATCAGGTGACCCCCCTTCGAAAATATCTTGAAGATTACCCAGGAATCCAATGGCCATACCGCTAGTTCATGTCGATTCTTGACTCTTTGAACTTCAATACTTCATGAGCTTAGGTTTCCATAGAAACCTCCAGCAATTCCAAAGGCAATTCCAATCAAGATTTCCCCACTTGCCCAAAAGAGAATCTTGAGCGCGGTTTCCTACTCGGGTGTCATAATTCAGAGTGGTTTGAACCTGTAGTTCACAAAAATTGAGGGTCACCTTTCGTATAAAGATTTAAAGAATCAATTTTACTTTTCCTTCCAATAATTATTTGAAGCTTTTTTAGGTCAATAAAACCATGCTTTCACCCACCTACCCTTATTCTAATTTGGTTCCAACTGATCCATTGAGACCGGAACATCTGAGATTTCAAAAATGCTGTCTAAGTTTGCGTGTTTCTGAACATGGGAACTCGAAAAGCAAGGTAGGTAAGTAAGAGAAAACTTTTCCATAAATTCAATGCATTTGAGATTAATTAGTTCACTTTATTTGGATTTTAGCTCATTAATGTATTCATACTTAAGAACTAAAATCCCCACCCTTGGATTTGAATATTCCTTGTGCACCCCATGTACCCCCTCTAGGATCACTCACTTGAATTTCAAATTTCTATAAATCTCACATGCAATCCTAGGTTTGGCACATGTTCTTTTGGTCCTTGATTTCCATCAACCAATTATAGGGGATATATTAATCCCCAAGTATAAATCCTCACCCTTGATCCCATGCACCCTTGTGCACCCCCCTTTAGATTGAAATTTGAATTTCAAACTTCTATAGTACCCCCATGCAGCCCTAGATTTAGTACATCTAATCCTAGCCCTTGATTCCATTCAACCAATCAAATTGCTTGTTGAGTGGATAAGCTTAATCTCTTACCCTTAATTCCTAAACCCTAAACTTTATCTTAACCCATCATTTGTTGCAAACCCTAAACTTTATCTCAGCCCTTCATCAAACCTTTATCCTTTGAGGTCAAATCCCAGCCCCACATCCATGACTTATCCACTTGAGGCTAAATCCCTACCTCTAGTTAGCTCCAACCAATGGGAGGGGAGCCTTGCTTCCCCACACCATGCAATCTTAGCCCTCCCCCTCTCATCCTCCAAGGATCAATCCAAGCCCTTCACCTAGGTATTTTAGGTCTATAAATATCCCAAAATTCATGCAAGTTAGGGCTAGCCTTTTGTTTAACTAAGAAATCTAAGAGATAAAAGAAAGGAAAATACGGGAGAAAGTGAAAAGCTCAAGAAACTTAGCCCCAACCCTAAGCCCAACTAAGGTAAAGCCTAGACAATCATTTAGCTAAGATTTTAATTAGTCATTTAGTATACTTATCATGTTGCTTTAATGTCTTAAATAGTTCAATTAATTGCCTCTTAATTCAGGTTACACAATAGCTACAAAACTATCTTTGCTCCACTCCCTTCTCAACCTTTGGCTAGTCCGGAATTTTTTTTGAATTTTGTACCAATCCAAATGGGATAAAAATTTAATGGTAGGCTCCTGAGAGGGTAGCCTACCTATGATAAATATTTGGTGAATTTTAGGGCTTGTTAAGGTCTGGGAACAGTCCCCCCAAACATGCATTAAAAATTAATTTTTTAAACTTTTTTATGTCCGAGCATGTTGTTTATTTTATTTTAATTTTTAAAGTCATGTTCTTGAGCTGAATTTTTTATATGTAATTCCCCATGTATTCATATTCTCAGTGTAAAATTTTAGAATTTTTCACTACTTCTAGGGTGTCCAAATTTAGAAAAGTTAGATGCTTGATTTTCTTCTAGTAGCTAATGCCTAAATTTTAATCCGAATTAAAATTCAAGCTTTGTAACAATTAGGCATTAGAAAAATTTAGACGTTGAGATCTAGGAGCCACCCCAGTGAACCCTAAGTCTCTTTGAGCCTGTACATAAGTCAAAATAACCCTTGGAAGTCATCCCTATGCGCAAGCACCTTAGTGAGCCTTGCTTTCATCCCAACACCTGATTTTAATTTAGGCATTAGGAGGAATTTCAGGCATTGGGATGAATTTCAGGTGTTAGGTCTGTGACTAAACTCAACTTTTTTCTTATTCTTTTGTGCTATGTTTTAGGTTTGAGACAATGGTCATGAACTGTAGAGGGGCCATGCCCTCACCTGTAATTTCTCATATCTCTAGGACCCACAGAAAGGGCTCAAAACCCTAGGCTAGTTGCTAGTTTTAGTAACTAACCCCTGAATTTTACCTTGAATTAAATTCAGGCATTGAAAATTCAAGCATCAAGATTACATTTAGGCATTAAGCCTGAGTGAAAAGACAGGCATGTTCCCTTCTTTTATGCCAATCTCTATCCCCATAGAGATCCCAACTTATAGACTTGGACAATCTGATCCAAGGGGAAGTTTTTCACCATTCTGTAAAGGCCCCACTACACTAGGACCCATAGAAAGAGGTCCAAAAATACAAGGCCAGTTGTTGGTCTTTAGCAACTGATGCTTGAATTTTACCCTAAATTAAATTCATGTGTTCTAAAATTCAGGCATTAAGGTTAAATTCAGGCGTTAAGCTTGAGACACAAAAAAATAAAATTCATTCTTTCTCTTCCTTTCTACCTCTGTTCTTACAGAAGTTCAAATTTGGGAATTAGGATAGCTTAACCTTAGAGGAGTCCTCCTATTTCTCTATACAAATCCCAATGCATGGGGGCCCACAGAATGGGTTAAAGTATTCAAGGCCTGTTGCTGGTTTTCAACAACTGATGCCTAAATTTTACCCTGAATTAAATTCAGGCATTTTAAAATTCAGGCATCCAGGCTAAATTCATGCATTAAGCCTAAGATCAAAAACTTTGAAATTTCAACTTTGATTCCACATACAGTTTCTAAATGGGTGAAAACCCTAGAATAGATACATATGAACTTTAGGAGGATGTCTCACCTCTCTGTGAAGTTTTAAAACTGTGGCCCCCTTTTTAAGAAACCAAAAAGTAGGTTTTTGGATTTTTTAAAAAACCAATGCTTGAATTTTACCTTGAATTAATATTCAGGCGTTTTAAAATTCATGCGTTAGAAGTATAATAAGGCGTTAAGCCTGTAGAAGCCAGAAAACCCCATTTTCTTGAATAATTTTTTCATGTAACCTTATAACAATATAAAACATGTGTAATAAGGAGAAGCCACCCTAGAAAGGTGTGAATTTAGTGTGCCTAACACCTTCTCCAAGTGCAACAAAACAACTTACCAATTTTCTTTGAAAAGTAGACAAGTTTTAGAAGTTAAACCCCTAGACCTCTGGGTTTAGATTTCTCCTCCTTCCCAAGGAGGGGAACCGATGTCTAGCTCCATTGGTTAATCCTGAGTTGGTGACAACTCCCACAAAATCCCAACCTTAGGGTTAGCCCATACTCACCTACCCTTAATGTGGGCTCGGCCCCGCAGCCTTTTAATGGGCCCCCGGGATCTCTCCCCCAACGTCCACAGGCCTATAAAAATATAAAGATTCATAGGAAAGATAATCTTTTAAAGAACTTTGCAAGTTTGGGGATTTTGAAGAAAGAACAAGAGAGAAAGCTAGGTTTTGTAAGAGATTTTGGGTTTTTGAAGAAAGAACTCGAAGTTTCAATTTAGTTTCATTTTTAGACCAAAACGTAAATAAACTTAAATGCTTTTACATCATTTTGATTATTCTTAGGTTCATAGAACACTTTGATTCTTGTTTTTGAAAGAAATCATGAAGTTTATGTATTGTTTTGATTCCATGGGTTCTTAAAACAATGAAAAATCCGTTTTGTAAATAACTTGAACTCTTTTATGTCATTTCACATTGTTTTAGGTTCTTAGATATGTTTGTTTACAAGTTTTGCAAATACCCATGATTGTTTTGATTTATTTAGGTTCTTTTACATATTTTTTAAAGAGAAAAATTTTGTTTTCAAGCAAGTTCATGTTCTTTCTCTTAATTTTGTTTCAAATATTCTTAGATGATTTTAATAACTATTTTGCAAAAGAAAAAAGTTGTTCTACTCAAATTTTAAATTGTTTTGAAAGAATCTCATGTTTTTAAAAGGATTTTTCAAAGGATTTTTAGTAAACATATTTTTAAATAATGTTTTAAAGAATTTTCAATATGCTAATCCATAGAGCTATGTTCGTAGGTGGGTTAGATTCTTATTTTCTATTTTGATTCAAAGATATGCATTGTTTAGAAATTATTAAACATTGTTAGTTTTGTTCTGCTTTGATATCTG
>JAOXJP010068178.1:0-15405 GCA_025762735.1 Platanus orientalis
CTGTTTCACTTGCCATTTGTTCTGTAGGACTCTAGATTTCAATGTCTATCCAGAGGTATAACTTTCACTTATAAATTCTTTCTACATTTTTGTTAATGTCTTTCTAAAGTTACTATAACATCCAGATCAACATATGTGTATTAAAGTGATACTATGTGTGTACAGAACTTATGTGACATGTGTTAGCATTCTAAGTATGACAGGTGTATAGTAATATGTGTGTCATGGTGCGGGGTGTTACATTCATCCCCTTTCTCCCAAAACCTTTTCTCCTTTTTATATTTCTTTCTCTTTAAGATTCTTAGGTCTAGTTAGGGCAACTAAAGTGTTTTACTTCGTTACAAATGGGTCCTACACGAATTTGGAGAAAACAATACGTGTGGGAACAAATCCTAAGATGAAATTTGCCTAGTGGTGATCAATTATGGCATTATCGATCTTGCCATTGAGGATAAATCAGGGTCATGATCAATCATGGTTGCGATCATGACATTACGGAATTTGTGGTATGTGGATTCTAGTAGCTCATGATCAATCATGGCTTCAATCATGACCCATTGGATTTTCCTATGAGAGTGACCTGAGGCTCATGATCGATGTGGTGATCGATCATGGCATCATGATTGATCTTCCCATCGGGGATCAATCATGGTCATGATCGATCTTCCCATCAAGGATCAATCATGACAATCTAATTTTGGGAATTTTATCCCTTTGGGTTTTCCAAACCAAACCCAATTGCCTTCTTTCTTTCTTATTCATTTTAATGGCATACTTAAATCTTATTAGGACTAGAATTCAGCCATCTAACTCATATACACATGGGGTTACTTTTTGGATACCAAGGTGTCAGGTCATGGTTTTAAATACTATCAAAGGTAGGGGCGGGGTGTTACAATTATAAGACCATCCATGACATATAGAGAAGAATGTTGGGAAATCAAGACTAGAAAAGATGGAGGTATCAAAATAACAACATTGATAAAAAAAAAAAATACATAGGTTAAGGTAATGTAAAAAAATACCTAAAGTCTTATGATATAACTAAGACATGCCTTTAAATAGAGTGAAATAGCTTAATAGGATTTGTGTAGCTTATTAGAAATATATATGTTTACTAGGTTGAAAAATAGATACAAAGCCATTTACTGCAAAACGTAAAACAAAACTAGAATGTCACTTTCATTGAATCAACATGTACCAATGTATGTGAAATTAAAACTGAGGTGTGTCTCCAACATTGTCCTTAAACCTGATTCCAAGTCTCCTCTTGGATCTCTTCCTCAATGTTGCAGGTTGTAAATGGTCAAGTTTCATGATTCAATAGTCCTTGAGTATCATCATTGCTAGTGTAGCACTTATTAGCAAGGGTGGGGCGAGTTTCAGTATGCAAGGTCTCAAATAATAAAATAGAGGAAAAACTAAAAAGAATTCCGTAGAGAATAAGATACATATATATATATATATATCTTAGAATATCTTGAACTATTGGAAACAAGTTAATGGGCTTGATAATTATCGCCCATTATGTTAACCCATTACTCCCTTATCTCATCGGTATGACTAATAGGTTTATGGCTCTTCAACAATCAAAAATTAAAACCCGTTAACTTGCTTTCTAACAATAGAAAATGGCTAACTCACTTATCAGCTTTCCAACACTCAAAAAGCTTATAAATCTTTTATAAAAGAAGCAAAATAATAATAATAATAATTAATGTAAAGGTTAGAGGGTTAAGCCTAGGACTTCTACTACACGTGCACTTGCATGACATGGGATGGTGTGGCATGCAAGCATGTGTATGTGTTATGCCATGTAGCATAACCCCAAAACTATTATTCAAAAAGTGAGGGAACACACCCATATATAATCTCATGAATGTTTTTCTTCCTAAGCAATGTGGGACTAAACCTCTATAAGTTTAGTTCTGTCATGCTAGAAAACAAAGCTCTTATGACTAATAAGTTAAGTGGTCGAAAAAGTAGAAGTAGCCATACATGGTAAGATTTAACAAATTTGTTATAAAGGCTATAAAGTCTATATGGCATATAAGGCAATGTTGACAATTAGATGCTTTATGAACCAATCAAGTTTTTTTTTAACATTTTAATAAATACCATTAAGATATTATTAACTTTTTTGATAATAATATATTATTATTATTACTATTATTATAATTAAATTTTATTTTATTGAATTAGAATTTAAATAATTAAAATATAAAATTCCCACACAAATTCAAATTCAATAAAAGTTTGTCTAAGAGTAAAACAAAGGGTGGAGATTCCTTGATACTAATGTCTTTTGGACTTGAATCAACACTAGAATAATTAAGATAGGGTTTAGAAAATTTTTGTATAAAAAATTATTTAGCCCAAACCTCTTTTATGCAAACCAACCATACATGATATCCAAACCTCAACTCTAGAATATTGAAAACTCTCAGTTGGGTTCATTTTAGGCCCTACACACCACCCGGATTCTCATGAGTGCTCTAGAGAACTAAGCCCAAATTGTAACACTCCCCCGTACACATTAGGGAAAACCAAAACATGTTGTGGATGACCCTAGGTATATGCATATGATTTAATGCAAAAAAGTAGGAGAAAATAGAAAAAAATTGTAGTGTGCAAGAAATCAGACTGATCTGGGCAGAAATCGGATCGATTAAGGTGCTTGTTGGAATCACAGTTTTGGTGCCATCAGCATGTTGGACCTATCCAAAGTGAAACTGG
Source organism: Platanus orientalis (assembly GCA_025762735.1). NCBI lineage: Eukaryota > Viridiplantae > Streptophyta > Magnoliopsida > Proteales > Platanaceae > Platanus > Platanus orientalis. The sequence goes on from JAOXJP010068178.1 coordinate 2,737, forward strand.
ACTGATCCAAGAGGTCTTGGGAGCTCAAAAACATTTTCTTGAGATCTCTCGGATCGATATGAACATGGTTGGACAGATCCAACAAATCGGATCGATCTGACTAGGCAAAAATGAAAAATAAAAATTTTCTTTCACAATTTTAGACCCCAACTCGGGTAGTGTCTACCCTTACTAAATAATAACCTATAGGGTTTTGTTATAAACCTAATTAACACTAAAGAAAGAAGAGAAAAGAGGAGAATGGAGAACATAGAAGGTTTTTGGGATTTTCTCCAATATAAACACTAGAAACCCAAAGAATTTGAGGATTTTTGTAAGAACTAGGTTTTTAAGTGTTATTATGTTGTTGTTAATTAGTTGTGTGCGTATTTGGATTTCATAAGGGGGGATTTGAGGGTTTTGATTGAAATAAGATCGAATTTGGGAGATTTTTTGTGGTGAAGTAACAATGGGATATTCCAAAAAGGGATTTGTGATCGGTAAGTAACCATGTAGAATACACCTCCATTTTTACTTATTAGGTTCTTAAATATTATATTTTGTAAGTAATCATACTAGATACACAACTGTTTTTCTTTCCTAGGTTCTTAGATTTGATTCTTGGAATAAGGTTTTGTAAATATTCATATATTGTCTTTATTGTCACTTTAGTTCTCTGAAATCTATTCTTGTTGAGTTTCCTTCCCTAGCTTTCTGAAACTTGATATTCGAAATTTGTAGAAAATAATATTTTCTAAACTTGTTTTATAATCAATGTTGAATGTACTGTATCAAAATCATTGATTTGATTTCCTAGTTTTTATCGAGAAGAAATCCCATGCATGGATTAAATTAGAACTCCAATTGTGTTAAACTGATTTTCTAGGGAAACCTTTTATTTTCTAAAGTTGTGTCAAAAGATTTTTTCTGATAAAAAATGTTCCCATCTTTCTACAAAACTCTATAGTTATGTATCTTAGAAAATGGTCAAGCTTGTATTTGTGGTTTCTTCAAAATATGAAAAGAGTGAAAATAGTCTAAGATGTATTTGTGATAAAATATTTTAAGACCTAAGTTTTCCATGTTCATGAAATTTAGAAGTTAATAATTGAGAAATATGCCATTGTTTTGTAATTGATGTCATCCCTTACCATCGTGGGGATAATCTGATGGTGCCCTCTCACTAGGTTGAAGGTGTGATTAGGTACCCAATCACCGGGTCACATTTATAGGTGAAAAGACATGTGCCTATTCACCAAGTTTTATAAATGGTGTGATCAAGTACCTAGCCACCGGGTCACATTAATAGATGTACACAATGTAACCCTTATCAGGTTGTAAAATAGATGCGATTAGGTACCCCCTCACTGAGTCACATAATAAGTGTGATTAGGTACTTAATCATCAAGTCACATTAATAGGTGAAACTCAATGTGCCTTGTATAAGGAATTTGTGATAAGTGAAGTGAAATGTGAAATGGCCAAAGATATAATATTTGAAAGATATGTTTTGACTCAATTTAGTATAAGGTTTGAAAAATATGTTTTAACTCAATTCAGCATAAAATGTGTTAAGTATTAAAAATCATTTATTTTGTAAGTTCACTTATAAAATTTGCTAAGAAAGGATTGTTTTGAAAAGTGTTACTCAACCGTGTTAGTTTTGAAACTGTTTGAGATACTGATTTATGCATTTGATACCATACCATATTTTGTCTCACAGTATTTGTAAAAGTTACTTCATCAAATGATTCAAATCATCTATACTCTGCTTAACCTATCCTATTTTTGTATGTTCTATATGCTTATTTATAGGTTTGACAAGCTTACAAAAACTTGACAAAATTTTCAAATTGAGGAGAAATATTAGATGCAAATTGGAGGATTCCTAGACCAAGATGATGGAGCTAGGAGGATCTAGATTATGCCTTTTCATTTCAAAGACTTATTTCATTCTTTTAGTTTTTAGTTTAGATTTGTTATCAGTTTGATAAGATAAATTTTATGGATTATGTCATCTAGTTATTCATGGGATGTAATTATTTTGGTATAAGGATCTCATTTAGTTTAGAGAATTTATTTGAGATTCATTTTGATTTAATTGATGAATATGGATTTATTAGAAACTATCAGACTTATCTATGGTTATGGATTAATGATTATGAAGTTTATATTCCACTGTGTAAGTAAATTAGAAAGTTAATATGCATAGATTAATATTATTATAAGTTTATTTGAAGGTTGTGATTCAGGTTGCTTATAAGGGGTTAATTTGGGTCTTGGAAAAATGTCCACTTTGAGTCTAGAGCACCTATGTGGTCTAGGTTTTTGGGGTGTGACAAAGTTGGTATCAAAGCTTTAGGTTATGTGTTCTAGGGAATTAGAGTTGAAGTTGAAAACTCCTCTAATACCATAGAGTTAGTATCAAACCCTAAGTTTTAAGTCTTAGGGAAATTAGATTGTCATAGGATGGGACATTAGGTGTTACACCCCGCATCCATTTTTGGTAATTTCTAAGGTTTAGACTTGGCATTGATTTACCAAATTAATGATTCATTATGTCAATGAAAGTAGCTAGACTAATTCAAGTCCATTTAGAATTAACTAGGTTCATTATGTCAATGAAAGTAGCTAGACTAATTCAAGTCCATTTAGAATTAACTAGGTCATAAGAATGAAAATAAAAGCAAGTGAAGTGATTAGATGTTTTCCAAAATAGCAAATATTACAAAAAAAATGTTCGTTTGAGGGTTTAAATGATGGATTTGGGGGTGTTCTAGACCCCAAACCGAAGCTTTAGTTTTGAACATTGTGGAGTTTGTTGAGCTGGTCATTTTGTGTACTTATGGGTCACGATTGAACATTGGAAGCCAAAGTTATAACCATTTTAAGTTTATACAACACCTTGGATATATTTTGAAGACCTAACCAATGATGTGTATACTTCCTTACATAAGCAAGTACTAAAATGTGAATAAATTGGATTAAGAGAGTCAAAAATAACATCTCCCATGGTTAGCGGGACCACCACTCTCATCTATCCGGTTTGCAACAGTATCATTATGTTGGGTATCAACAATCAACATACAGTCAACAACACTACCACTATCCCGAGCAATTGTTGGGTCAAATTACGGCACCATTGTTTATCATTTTTGTTATGTTTTTGTTTTAAACACGTTGTAAGTGTTTTCACATAAATAAAGTATTATTTCAGCAAGTTTTATTTTTCTATTATTGTCACAACATTATGGCTTTGAAAAAGTCCACAATCTAGAGACAAGAAGACCTCATAGAAGGAAGAACCCTCCTCCTCATAATCCATGGAATCACATGGTTTATTAGATAGTTAGGAAAAACAATTGGTCTCACAGTCTAACTCGGCACTTGGGGTCAAAGGTGAGAGAAATTTATGCCCATATGGCACTATCACTGTTAGGCCCCGAATCCAGCCTAATAAACGTGCCGTTTGGTTTATGCATTAAGCCAAATTCATAATCTTAACACTTGTTCTTAACACTTCTTTCCATATGCATTTTAGTCTCAATTTTTTATTATCACTTAGCTTTTATACTCTTATTACATTCATTGTAGCAGATTAACATACATTCATTCACACGTGTATCACTAGTGTAGTGGAAATACTAAACATTTGATCACATGTCCAAAACACTATGCAGTGGAATTAACAATCAATCAAATGCTTCATAGTCTAAAAGATGTGCTAAATCCAAACCACAATACATCCTCATAATAGTTGAATTAAGTGTCATCTCATCCATATCACAACAATGGAATACACAACTAATAATATGGCTCAAATCTATACAATGCGTTTCTTTACAAGTATTCTCAACATATACTAAGAAGCAAATTGGGTACAATCCAAGGTTGCACCCCCATAAGTCCTCCTCAAGTGTAGTGCTCACTCAATATTTGAAAACATTGTGGAAGGACGAGTCCACGGTTCATAAGCAATTAAACCAAATATACAATAGAATGTGGAGGGTCAAGTATTGGCATTACACAAATGTTTAAAAAAATATGCAAGTTGAAACAATGTAATACATAAATTCTTCAAAACATGTAATTTCTAAACAATTTCATTTTTTTCCAAAACAAATTTGGAAAGCCGATAATACGGTTCACTAAATCCACTTTTAAAACACTCGTTCAGAAAACATACAGAAAATCTTAACACTTTTTGAAACATTACTTCTAAAAATTGTAGATGTTCTTCATTTTTCAAAACACTTTCCAAAACAATTTTCATAAATCATTTCTCATAATATACCCTGTGAGGGGGTCCACCATTCACTTTTAAAAACACTGTTCACAATACATTTAGAAGTTCTTATACTTTCTAAAACACTTTCATATAGTATCCTGTGATGGGTTCTATCATTTCTCCATAATGTAGGAGCCTACTTACTCTTGTTTAACTCCCAAAGTATGGTCTAGATCTATTGTTTAACCCTTAAGAGTAGGGTCTAGACCTCATGTTTAACCGCCATGAGTAGGGTCCAAACCTCATGTTTAATCCCTATAAGGTCCAGACCGCATGTTTAACCCTCATGAGTAAAGGTCTAACACACTTTTCCAAAACAAAATTTATTCGGATTTTTACATAGATGTTTTTCACAACTCACTTCTTATATTTTTCCAAAACCTTCAAAACTAAAAACTTTTGATGAAGAGACCGATTCGGAATGAGTCTAAAAACAAATGGATTGTGAGGTTTTTTTTTTTTAAAAAAAAAACACTACTTTTCGGTAGGAAAACGAATTCGTAAGTTTCCAAACATTTGCAATTCAACATCTTTTTAAAACTAAAACCGATTTAAAACACTTAAAACACTTTTTTTGATTTTTTTTTAAAAAAGGAAACGATTTATGAAGCATAAAGCATGTCATGATAGGGATATAATCCAAAGATTCTAATTATGAAATGAAGTCACAAGATTCAATAATTCACTAATTTGCTTGACCCATATGAATTACACATTTAAAAGTAAATCACTTACTAAAATTGATCATTCACTTCGATGATTCATAACATTCAAATATGCCTCATAGGCCAATTCCGATAATTAAAGCACTTAGAATGCAAAAAATACTATCAATCTTCACAACCTGATGTTCATATGATAATTAGAAGTCCAAAACAATATGATATCTCTACAAGCTTCAACAAATAAATCAATTTCATATTATAATTCTTAAATAAAAAATAGAATTCATGGCTGATTCGATTAAATGTTTTACATGTAAAGAAAACCACAATGGATTGCACATAGTGCACCACACTCTTCATATTTGAAGATAAAACAAGAAATTTTTTTATAATCTTATTGAGAGAATTTTATGTAAATCATATTAATCCACTTAGAATTTGATTGGACTTAATCATTTGAAGAGATTGGGAGAAAATCCATGGAGTCACATGATATCATTGAAGGATCAACATAGATTCATATAGTTACTAACAATCAATATGAGAAAACATGAATAGGTCATATAGATTCGAATTATATCAAAGTAGATCTATGAATTAAAGGAGAATCAATTATAAATAATGTACAAAACTAAGATTCAATGATTTATGATCATAGGAGTGAGATAATGTAATAGTTAAAGAAAAATACTCTCTAATGGATGAAATTCATATAAATTCACTTGAAATCCATGAAATTAAGAAAACACATGGATATAAGATCAAATGAAAATTCAAAGCATTCAGTTCATTTGGATCTAAGAAATCACATATTCAATGTGAAACACTGAAATTGCATGGATCTAAGATCCTAAGAGTTAAAGTATGATGCATATCAAGCACAATAACTTACAACACTTCGATTTATTTTCTCTTCTTCAACTCCTAATCTCAAAACCAAATGATCTTCTCATCACTTCCTTGCTCTGAAGTCCAAACATGAATTTGTAATAAAAAAAAACTATCGATCTTTAAGAATTCTTATTAAAAACCATAAATCCCTCGTGAATTGAGCTAGATCTAGGATTTGGGATCTTACCTTGTTCTCTTGGGATAGTTTTCTCTTCTTATCCCAATTCTCCTTTCTCTCTCCTTTTTAGTCTTCTTTAGAATGTTTTGAGTCCAAATTGGATAATTTAGAAGTTATATTACATAATGTGCAGATCTTAATTTCTAGAATGGTCCATTTTTGAAATTTTGGTTCTGTTTATTTTTTCACGATTAAAATAAATTTTTTACCAGTACAGGCAAATTTTACTGACATTTTGGAATTTGAAAATTTTCTTTTAGACCCAAACACTCTTTACTTTTGACCAATTGAAATGCGAATTTCGATTGATCGAAATTTGCCAGTTTTCTAGACTTTGAGTATTTTGGGGCTTTTTGTAGTATTTAAATCTTCTACACTTCCATGAACCATTCTATATCATACTATGTAAACATTGAGGTGATAATTTACTCACATCCCCTATCTTTTCCCCATTACTTTTGTTAATGTCACCTAGATATATGTGAAGTGTTACAGGCACACCCGTGTAGGAAAAGTTTTTGCCAACACTTGATTTTGGCATGTCTAGTGGGACAAAGCCAAATGCCTAGACAAAAGGTTGCAGATATAGAAAAGGATTCACAAGCACAAGGAAACATGTCACCAGTGATGATGGTATCCATTGTAAATCCTATTCATGATCTTGTTCATGAAATTAAAAGATTTATAAAACTTTTTATGACATAAATGGCTCAACTTACAAATTTAATTATACAATGGAAGCCTTTCTTAACTACCTTCACGAGGCTGGTCAATAGTAACCAAATTGTCATAGTTTTATTGGCTCTGATTGCCAAATAATGGTGGTGATAATGATGTGCTATCGCAAGATGAAGGATTTGAGGGGCAACCTTCATTCCAACAACCCGGGGGGAAATCGTCATCCTACAAGTCTGATAGATATCCAACTTATCATGGGTATAGTGGCCTTTATTATCATGATAATACTGATTATAATAGTTATGTGCCACCATGATATGAAAGATTTGGGGGGCAACAACCATTCTAATAGCCTAAAAAACATCCATTTTGGTCAATTCAAACCAAAATTAGGCTCTAAATAGTTACCACAGCCCACTTATAGTTAATTAGATTAACTACATTATAATGCATGATGAAGAGCATTGATCAATGATTTTTTATGAATGGAGACTAAATTTGGTCTTTAAAAATCTGCGATAATAAACTATTTTGTGGCCATAATTGAAAAACGACTAATATTGTCATAATAAAATCTTCTGTGGCCATAACTAAAAATGGTTAATTATGCTATAATAAAATCTTTCGTGAAAGAAATATTTTGGTCATAATTAAAAAATGGCTAATTCTGCTATAATAAAATCTTTCGTGAAAGAAATATTTCTACTGTGAAATAAATATTTTAGTAATAATTGAAAATTTGTTAATTCTACTATAATAAAATCTTTTGTGGCCATAATTGAAAGAAAGGGCTAATTCCGCCATAGTAGAATCAGCCATAAAAGAATTCTTCTATAAAAGAAATATTTTGGTTATAACTGAAAAATAGCTAGTTCTACTGTAGTGGAATCAACCATAAAAAAATATTCAGTGAAAAAAATATTTTGGTCATATTTGAAAAATGATTAGTTCTATCGTAATAGAATTAGCCATAAAAAAATTCTTCTGTGAAAGAAATATTTTGTCCCTAATTAAAAAATGGCTAGTTCCTCCATAGTAAAATTGGCTATATATATATATCCTGTGAAAAAATATTTCGGGCATATTTGAAAATTGGCTAGTTCCGCTAGTAGAATTGGCCATTAAAAAAATCTTGTATGAAAGAAATATTTTGGCCATAACTGAAAAATGGCTAGTTCTGCCATAGTAGAATCAACCATAAAAAAATTCTTATGTGAAAGAAATATTTTAGCAATAACTAAAAAAAATGGCTAGTTCCATCGTAGTATAATCAACCATAAAAAATTCTTATCGCAGATTGAATGGCTATTTAATCTTCATATAAATGAATTCTACTTAGAAAAATAAATAACGATGGCAACTACAATGGTTATGACGGAATAGGAATGGACGATTTCTTCTAGACAAGAAATGGTGTTAGCAACAACCTTGGTTATGCTAGAATAAGAAAGAACAACTTCTTTGATCCCACATGGAAGAAATTCTTCCAAGGCCTGAAGAACATCATCTTTTGTATTTACCATTATATGTGTAAAATATTGGTCATGATCTATCACCCCATATGAAGGAAATTCCTCCAAGGACGAAGGAACATCATCTGTATTATTTGCCACTATAGGTGGAAAAGATTAGTCATGATCTGTCACCCCTCATGCAGGAAATTCCTTTGAGAACAAAGAAACATCATCCTTCTCATCTACCACTCTAGGTGGAAAAGAATGGCCATGATCTATCACACTTGATGGAGGAAATTCTTTCAAGGTTAAAGGAACGTCATTGGTCATCCTCAAAGAAAAAATGATCTATCATCCATAATGAAGGAAGTTCCTCCGAGGCGCTCCTTATTTTGACCATATACTTAATCCTCTAAAGATGGATGATCTACCATGAAAGTGCACCATAAAAGAAATATTTCTATCATGGAAAAAATTGCCTTGAAATAAATATTTTAGCCATGATAAAAATAGTTATAAAAAGGATTTCTACCGAAAAGGGGCCATTAAATTTTGTCTTATTATACTATGTCTCTTCAAATTTTACAAATTTTAAGAGACATGGGACATTGTTGAAGCCAAAAATATTCACCGTTTGATCAAATAGTTAAAATTAAAATTAAAATTTATGGCACAAGATGAACAACTAAGTTGCATGATCTGAAATTTTAAGATGTGGGATATATGGCAAAACATCATTTGTTTCCAAACCGACATCAGTTACAAAAAAGCAAATGGCGGGATATCATTGGAGGAATTCTGACATCAGTTATAATAATAGATGGTGGAATATAATTGGAGGAATTCTAACATCAGATACAGATAACGGAATATCATTAGAATAATTCTAGCATCAGTTACAATAACAATGGCATAATATCATTAGAGGAATTCCAACATCAGATACAAATGTCAAAATATCAAAATATCATTAGAAGAATTTCGACATTAATTACAATAACATATGGTAGAATATCTTTGGAATAATTCTGACATCATATACATATAGAAGAATATCATTGGAAGAATTCCAACATCAATTACAAGAACAGATCATGGAATAATATTGGTGAAAATTCAAAAAAATTAGTTACTCAAACAAGTGGCAAGATTATATTGGAAGAATTTTGAAACAGTAATTACCTGGACAGGTGGTAAAAAAAGCATTCAATAGATGGTTTCTACAATTGATTGATGTTATAGATTATATGACATGTGGCAACAACTAATAACTAAATGTAACCACCCATTTCGTCTATAAATAGCAACAAAATATAGAAGAAAGGGATCCTACTCCAACACACAACAAACATAGCACAATGTTACTTTTTCTCTTTCGTGAGACACTTTTATCTTTGTTTAATTTAGTTTCCTTGTATAGGAAATCCTATTAAAGTTTATTTAACTCCTCTTTCATACAAGACACATACTACATTTTGTTTTAGTTTTCTCCTATAAAAATCATCCTAGAGTTGATTCAATTCTTCTGTGGGTTTCTACCTTTCCATATTTTGGAGTTTGATTTAATTCATCCACAGGCATCCATCAATTGGAGTTAATTTGATTCTTTTACATGTGAACTACATTCCTTTAAAGTTGATTTAATTCTTTCGCAAGTTATACCATCACCATATTCCATCATCACCATCCATTTTACACCACCATTTAACAGGCTACAACAACATCTCCACATGCCCTTCCATACAATGGAGTTTGATTTAATTCCTCCAAGGAGACACCGCCACACTTCCATCCTTTGGAGTTTATTTAATTCCTCCATAGGTTGCATCATCTCCATCATCCACCACCATCCATCTTCAATCACCATTTATACAGGTTGTAGCATATTTCTACCATCTCCCATGGTTAGTAGTACCACCACTCTCATCTACCTGGTTTGCAACAATATCATTATGCCTGGATATTGGCAACACATACAATCTTAGGTTTCTACAGCACCACCACCACTGTCCCGAGCCTTGTTGTTCTGTATTATGACACCATTATTATCATTTGTTTAATATTGTTGTTTTAAACATGCTGTAAGTACTTAATTTGTTTCACAAATGAAGAATTATTTCAGCAAATTTTATTTTTCTTTTGTTGTCACAACATTGTGGCTTTGAAAATTTCTCAATTTAGAGGCAAAAAGAACTCATAAAGGGAAGTACAAACTCCTGATTTCTCTTGATTTGGTGGCTGATCAGATGACTGGGAACAACAATCAATCTCATGGTCTAACACAATGCCTAGGGTTAAAAGTGAGAAAGAAATTTGTGCCCACATGGCAATGGTATGTTTGTGCAAGAAATTTCCACTAACACCAAGCCATAGCCAATTTTGTACGGATTGAGTTGGTTTCCCATAAAGGATACTTAAAGATGCAATCTTTCTTTTATTCAATAAACACAAATTTGTTTCTTTTCTTTATTGTTCTTTTTTAACTTTCTTTCGAAGTTTTAATTAGAGGTATTCCCTTCTTTGAAAAGGAAAGAGAATAATTAACAATCTTAAAAGTAGTTCTCACAATAAAATTATAGATTACCAAGAAATAATGATAGGTTATTGATCTATTTACACATAAAATTACCACCATGATGCATGGCTAAAAATAGGCCACGTGGCCGTAGATTAGGGAAAGGCGGTTAGATGATAATGGCATAAAGATACCGTTATAAATGAAGTTTAAAATTTAAATAAGAGACAGGTAGAAGAAAATGGAAAAGAAGTAAGTTATAGAATAGTTACTTAATGCCTAGAGACAAAAGCAAAAAGAAGGAAAAAAGAACCAGAAAATGACACCTGTACAAGGCCTGTAACTAAATCGGAACTCTGTAAATAGGGATCCAGGGATCAGAAATGGAGGTCGCACACCAAAACAACTTTATCTACATCCAAACTTGGTATTGTACTCAGTCAACTCTTGTAACCTTTCATCATCAATAAATATCTTCGTTTTATTCAACCTTTGTTTATGGTGTTTTATCAATGGTTCACGTTTATTCTCTTCATATGGAATTGGCTCTGTAACTTCGTACATTACATGATTGGGATAACACCTATAGTAAGTTCATTTCAGAGTTCTTTTTGTATTTATTTAAATATTGTTTTTCAGTCTAAGCCTTGGTATAACATTAAAAAGTCTTTGATTTCAAGATAAGAAAAATTACCCATAAAGGGAAGAACCCTTCCCATCAAAATCGCCTGATAAATATAAAGAGTAGCAAACGAACCTATTGGAAGGAATTTATTGCAAATTCTTTCGTGCTTTTTATTTGATTTAGTGCTTGAGGTCATACAATAGACTTATTCATGTCCACGTGGCACTGGCATGCCTGCATCATCTACCAAAAAGTTAGGTTAACATACTATTTTTGGCACACCTAGTGAGACCAATAATGGCACCAAGGCGTAGATCAAAAAATCAAAGTAGGGCCATTAACACTGGTATAATATCAGAAAATGATAATCAATCTCAAGGTTCAGAACCTTCCCAAGAGTAGGAGGATGCTTGACTTAGGAGAGGCGTCTTCCTCTCACTAAATCACTATGGAATCCCTGGCAAATTTCATAGATGGAATCAATCAAAGGATGGATCAAATTCAAAAAATTTTGGCTGAAAAGATGGAAACATTGTTTGAAAAAAGTCATGGCAATATTCTTCTATCCCTAAATTGGTTAGAAAGAGGAAATGGCTCAAGATCATAGTCATTCTTCATTAGAAGGAATAACCTATTTGAAGACAACAATCAAAATACCAAAAATGATAGAAACGACTAAAATGAAGGCCACAATAGTCAAAATACTAGACCATTTGTATCACATAATAGAAATCCTCCACAAAATAATATGGAAGAAAATAAGGGAGAAATTTCACTTAATGCCAAATAAGAAAAGAGGATGAATAGGCCATATCTACATCCTAATAATGAAGGAAATTTGGGTGGAAATGTCTTTTATAATTGGCAAAATCCTCCACATACCATAGGAAATAATGGCAAGATATCGCCAAATTTTTGTATTGAAAGAAATAGAGATGTTCCACCATCACCACCTCCCCCTAATAATGGGCCCGAGGGGCAACGATATCAAACCCACCACTAAATGGATATGGGTATTACTCGGAATAATATGGATAATCCTAATGGAAGATTTGACAGAAATCCACCAAATCCATGGAAACCACCTTTTGAGGAAGGATTCGGGGGGTAATTCCACAAGAGGGAAGATATCCACCAAGGCCAATGGGAAATCCACATGTATACGGATGTGACCAATATCTGGTTGGCAGAGATAGTCAACCAATTAGAAGAGAAGAATTAGTAAACATCATAAATGAGGTTATGAATCAGATACCTCATAGAAGAATGTTAAGACCTATTTACCGAAAACCATACCCGGCATGGATTGATCAACTAGTAGAAATGTCGATAAGGTATAGGGTTCTGGAGTTTACACTCTTCTCCAAAGAAATTGATCAATCGACCATGGAACGTA
>JAOXJP010068189.1:0-15404 GCA_025762735.1 Platanus orientalis
ATTCCTAAATGTAAATTGTATTCATCAAGAAAATAAAACATCAACTCCTTCACCTTAGCTATATTAAAAAACCAGGGACAAAGTTTCCAAGCTATTTTAATAGAAAGAAAGAAATCTATGCTTGGTTTGACTCAGTTAACCAGAAATCACGAGTCGTGACAAGTCAAAAACTATACCCTTCTTGGACATGAGTTGCAATCCTTCAGGACCCATGTTTATAAAAAGTTTTTTGTTCTATTTATTTATTATTGTGCACAAGTTTACAGTGAAGTTGAATTCCTTAAAAGAATTATTTATTTGCTTAAACAAAATTTGAAGAGTAGCATACATGTGTTTATAAAGTAATAAAGGAATAACAACTAAATATTTCCAAATTAAAACTTGCCTGTAATGGGAGTATTATCCGCCAAAGTGTCCTTAACAAATAGTAGCGAGATGACAAATAAAAGATTTCAAAAGGAAATATAAGAACCATAGCAACAGCAGCATACAAGATTACCTGCAAATGTTAATATTAAAACTTAAGTATGCTTCATCCACCGTACTAGTAAAGGGATAAAAAACTATATGCTGTCACAACTTGATAATTTTCATGGAAAATATCAATAAGCATGGCAAAGAGACATATTCTCAGGTGGCTCCACTTGTAGAGCACAAGGATCACAAATTCAATTTTTATGGATTTTTCGGCTGGGAAGTTTGAGATGTATTGAAATAACAGAAAATTTATGGAAATTAAGGAAATAGTGAGAAAGGAAAACAGTGAAGGTTATCAACGAAAGTTCAAGGAATGTTAAATAAGCATTATTACATACTCAAGACTCAAAAAAGTACAAAAAGCATCTGTGTATAACATGTAAGAATTTAATAAGGGACTAGCATAGGTGGTTGTCAGGTTGGCGAGAAATATAGATCATTACCATCCAAAATAAGTTTCTTAATTATATTTTTTATTTTATTTTTTGAATCTATGAGTCAAACATTACAAGTACATAACAATTTAAAACTATTGTGTCATAGTCCCTCAAATACCACACGGAGTTCCAAGCAAGTTTGAAGTTTGTTTCTATTAGAACAAGGCGGTCATGGTATTACCTTTTCACCTAGTTAAAATATTAAGTTTGGGTCATCATGTTATAATATGAGGCCATATACTCATAAACATAGTGCTGGTATTCATCCTCCCGATTACTAATCATTATGAAAATTGGTGGATGCAAAGTAGAAAAGTGGAATTACAGTGGATAAAAATTTTCTAAGGGTTTAGCAACAAGAAGAAGAATTTTGGGGGTTGAATATGTATGGAGAGAAAGGAAAGACACTCACATACTTTCATATATTATGAAACAGGGATACAGCTCAAGAATACATGAGAAGGGTATTTACAAGTATACCCATGTACAGAACTTGACATATGTACCCTTACATGTATTGTCTCATATACCCATACACTACAACCCTCCCCGTAAGCTAGTAGGTAGATATTATGTATACCAAGCTTATCAACAATCTTATTGAATTTAGGACTACATAGGCCTTTAGTGAACAAGTTGGCAAATAGGTCTCCAGTTTTCATGAAGGGAATATAAATCTATTCCTTCTGTAGCTTCTCCTTGATAAAGTGTCTATCAACCTCAACATGTTTGGTCCAAAGAAGCTCTCAAACTCCATTTGCAATGGCACGAAACTCAGCTTCTGCACTCAATATTGCTACAAATAGATGCTTTTTGCTTCACCATGTAACGAGATTACCTCCCACAAATGTATAGTCTCCGGATATAGATCTCCTATCATCTACAAAACCAGCCCAATCTGCATTTGTTAAGGCTTCTATTCAAAGATCCTTTTGCTAAACATACAATAACCCTTGGCCTAAAGTCTTCTTCAAGTATCAAACAATATGGTATATTGCATCTAAATGTCTCGTAGTGGGAGCATGCATAAATGACTAACCACTCCAATAGCATAAGAGATATCAAGTCTAGTCAAGGTCAAGTAGATCATTTTCCCTACCAATCTCTGATAACAACCAACATCAATAAGCCTACAACTTTCATATACTTGGAGGCGATGATTAGACTCAATGAGAGTCTCACAAGGTCTACACCCTAACATACCGGAATCTTGGAGGAGATCTAGAACATACTTACGTTGGGATAAGAATATGACTTTCTTGGATCTAGCAACCTCGATGCCAATAAAGTATCTGAGGTGTCCCAAGTCTTTGATCTTGAACTCCTTGCCTAAAAGCTCTTCAGGTTATTGATCTCACACTGATCACTACTTGTAACAACAATGTTGACTACACAAACAATAAGAGTTATCACCTTTCCCTGTTGATGCTTGACGAAAAGAGTGATCAACCTGGCACAATGTATACTTATTCTTGAGCATAACACTATGAAAGCTCTCAAGCCACGCTCTAGGGGATTGTTAAGCCTATAAAAAGCTTTCTTTAGGCGACATATTTTCCCTTTTTTCAGTAGAATGTTGAACCATGAAGGAAAGCTCATGTAAACTTCTTCTTTGAGGTCTCCATGAAGTAATGCATTCTTAACATCAAGTTGGAGTAAAGGTCACCCTTAATTGACAATAACAAAAATCAGTACGCGAATAAAATTCATTTTTGCCATAGGAAAAAGTCTCCTAATAATCTATCCCATATGTCTGTGTATAGCATTTTTATAATTTGGCTTTGTATCTCCCCACAGTGCCAACAAGTTGCGACTTCACATAAATAATCCATCTGCACCCCATAAGCTCCTTTCCTCGTGGAAGGTCTACAATATCCCATATTTTTTTTTTTTTTTTTTTTTTTTTTTTTTTTTTTTTGCTAAATCTTACATTTCCTCCTCCATTACTCTTCTCCACTAAGATTAAAATAGAGCCTGAGAAAAACTGTTAGGAATGAAAACAAAAGACAAAGAAGTGGAAAATGCTCGAAGCATAAGGAACAAAGAATCATAGCACACATAGTTAGGAATGGGATGTTTTGTACAAAAACAGGTGCCCTCCTAATAGCAATAGAAATGTGAGAATCCTTAACAATAGGAGAAACAATACTTGAAGACATAGAGATGGGTTGGAGAGGCGCACGAAATTTAGGGGCAAGGAAACCCTTTTCTTTCTTTAAACAAACACCTATGTAAAGTCTTTCACTCAAGATGATTGTCACTAGTTCCTTCCCCTTTAGGGACACTACTAGCTCCCTCTCTCCCTAACTACATTCTTCCATGAACCAGTGACCACCATCACTACCAGAGAAGTATGGAGGAACAAGTAAAGGGAAAGACAACTCATCTTTTCCTTCACGTCTACTCTCTCCCTGAAAATGAGGTTGTCTAGAAGAAGAAACAGTCTCATGAAAAGTGACATCCATAGACACAATCTACTTTTGAATCGAAAAGTGGTAACACTTGTATCCCTTCTAATTTGAAACATATTCAAGGAGGATACATTTAAGTACCTTCAGATCTAATTTGGTTCTATCAAACTTTGGAACATAAAGATAACAGATACAACCAAACACTTTAGAAGGACGAGAGGACCCAAGAAATGAACATGAAAAGAGTTCAAGAGGATTTTTGAATCCCAAAATGAGGGAAGGCATACGATTGATCAAGTAAGAAACAGTCTAAAAGAAATCGGCCCAAAAAACTTTGAGAACATGCATATGGAAGAGTAAAGCACAAGTGATCTCACGAAGATGATGGTTCTCTCTTAGCGACTCCATTATGTTATGGAGCACCTGGACAAGTAGTTTGATAAAAGATGTTATGCTAAGAAAGGTAGAAGGTAAAGGCATAAGACATATTTTCGATCATTATCCAAATGAAGAACCGTAAGTAAGTGTCAAATTGAGTTTCATCAATTTGTGAAACAACTGTAAGTCCAAAAAACCTCATTCTTTGATTTCAACAAGTAAATCCAAGTAGCCCTGGAATAATCATTAACAATGGTCACAAAAATAATAGAAGTCAAACAAAGAGGAAACTAGGGTAGGTTCCCATACATCGGAATGAATATGGGAAAATGCAATAGTACTACTATTCATACTAAAGGAATAAGAAGATCTACAATGTTTTTCCAACATAGGTTTCACAATGGAAATCTGAAATAGAAGAACATAATCCCAGAAATAAAGATATGTCTAAGATGAAAATGACACCAAAGAAGCGGATCATGCTAGGAAGAGGAAATAATAAAAGGTGAGAATGGTTGCTGAACTGTAAATGATGTGATGGTATTTGTTGAATTGTAAAGGCAATGGATGAAAGGTTGTCCATAAGGTACATACCCTAATCCTCATGGCCTCTACCAATTGTCTTCCTTGTCTTCAAGTATTGGAAAACACAGAGAACAAGACCAAGGAAGATGTAAGAGGAATGCAACCAGTACCTATTATAGAAGACAAGGATCCATCGACAATAAATACCTTGTCTCTGTCAAAACAAATATGATAAGAAAAAAAAAAAAAAAACTAGACATACCAATCATTTGATGAAATGCTTCTGAATCAATGATCTAGGGATGACTAGGCAGGGAGCTATGAGAAGAGACTGAAGTACCAGAACATGTAGAGAGAACACTAGTATGCCGAAACGATGCCATAAGCCTCCATATAGAGGCTATTTCTTCTGGGGGAAATCTAGACAACTGGAGATGGTATACCAATACTTCTAAACTGGTTACACAGAAGAGATCAGACAAATTTAATTGGGAATATCATTGATGCTTCATGAAGATACTCAGTCCAAAAAGCACCACTGAGCCAATCAATCAAACACCTATAATGCAATCATATGCCAGTTCTAAAGCATAACTCTTTCTTAAGAGAGAGTAAGAAACAACCCGAATAGGTCACTGAATATCCCACACTTATCAATCACAGTTCAACCAGTAAACACACGCCTTTTGCACCATGAACACAATACCACATACACTGTAGGACTGCACAGTCCCGTTCTTCCAACATACAAGAGCTGGACTACATTCAACTTCAACGACGAGACTGAAATCCCTTTAAACAACAACCACAGCTCGAAGAAGGCTTCAAACAGCAGAACTAATGCAAGAAACAATTATATGAAGGCTGAAGAGACATTTCTTCGAACACATAGCTGACAGAAATTGTTGTTGTACACCCAGATATGTAGGTACTAGCTAGAAATGATGGCAACCAAAGCCAAAAACTAGAAGAAAAAAAAATGTAGTTGTGTATACCATAGAACCACTGCTAGAAAGGTATCACCACCCTAAAGATACGAGACACTGGTTCCATAGCTCAAAACCGAGGGCTACTAACAAAGAATACAGCCACAGCCTCGATTTATCATCCAAGGGTGTCTGTACGGATGATGATATCATCCGCACAGATTGATGACATCAGCATGTCTTCTCCTAAGATCATAGGTAACTCTTGTGCTCTGATACCAAGTAGAAAAGTGGAATTACAATGGGTAAAAATTTTCGAAGGGTTTAGCAAGAAGAAGAATTTTGGGGGTTGAATACATACATATGAAGAAATAAAAGAGACTCACATACTTTCATTTATTATAAAAGAGGGATACAATACAAGAATACTTGAGAAGAGTATTTACAAGTATACCCTTGTACAATACTAGACCTATGTACCCTTACATGTATTGTCCCATATACCCATACACTACAACAACAAGGTAGACACCGTCAAAGGAGGGATCTGTTAAGGAATTGGAACCATACTATTGGGCTTCATTGTACATGAAGATAATACTTTAGTGCACAGTCTTTGGTGGGACTTGCCATGCATAGATTTTGAACTCCTTTTGGACATTTTCTTGTCCCCTTTTTATATTAGTTACACTTGTCAAAAAAAACAAAAAAATTAAATGGCCATGGATGCAGAGGTGGCTGTGCATTTTTGTTTACATAGCCCAATTTAGACAGCATTTACGTATGATGTTTAGCTATCTCTTGGAAAATTTATCTTTTTGATTATCTAATTTACATATTAAATTATATAACATAATTTCATATACTTTAAATACATAAATAAACAAATGATTACCAAACTATTTTTAACAGATAAATGGTTACCAGACATGTAAAATTGCATAAGCAGTTTACCTTATATTTCATCCTAAAAGAAAATTTCTTGCAAAGCATAAGCACTTTTATTACTTTTTTGACCTTTTGTTTCGTCTTTGTCTTCTAAGTTTATTCCTTGCAGTGTGGTGAAAGCATTTAAGTATCTAAAGAGGAACAAATCCAACTGGGACGAGATGATAACATGCGGAAACTTGTTGACCTTCCATATGGGAAGAAGCTTGTTTGGTGAAATAAAGTATGTTACAGAAGTATAAAGCTGATAAAACAATGATAGGTAGAAGGCTTGGATTGTGGTGAAGAAATTCACATACACTTTCGGGATTGATTATAGGAGACGCTTGTTGAAGTATATCAATTTCTGTATCTCCTAACACCTTAAGGTTTTAGGAGAGTTGGTGATGAGGACATTGGGTCCAGGCACGAGTTCCAGACCCACTAGAGGAGGTGCAGGAGTGTGGGACCCATTTTGTGGTTCCAGTAGAGTCATTTTTAGTGTTTTATTTTATGTCCCTTGTTAGAGGGAGACACATGTTTATGAGGGTAGTATTGTTTATAGTAGTTTATTTAGGATATTTTCGTTATTAGTTGCAGTTCGGGGGTATTTTGGAGAGGAGATTATTAAACTTGGGGGTTGTTTTAAACCTGTTTCTATTTTGTACACTAGACCTAGCCATGGGGGTCTATTTAAGACATCCACAACTTGGTCTCTTCTAATGAAATAATATATGCAAGTTGATTTTTGTTTCACTTTGAATTCTTCCTCCTCTCTCTCTTTGTTTGTAGGTTGAAGATACCTAAAACCTTGAAATGGGATTAGGCCCCCACCTATTTTAACGTTGGTGGTGGAGGTCACTCCCTCCCCTTGGGTCAAATGTCTTCCTTCCTCTTCTTCTTCTTTTTTTATAATTTTCAAATTTTGTTCTTGTTGAAAACTAAAGTTTTTGTAGAAGATTGAATACCATCATCTGGGTTTCAAAGTTTTGTTTGATTCAACACTCCCATAGCATCACTAAGGCGTGGATGACTACATTTGTGGAGGTTACCATATCAGAAATTCTGTTTGAAGAGTTCAAATTCAGAATACATAGAGCCAGGCGTGATTCTATGCTACTGGGTGATTTCACGAGAATGTTCGCTGACTCCAAACAGGACGAGCTTTGATTGTGTGGTCTTATCTAGGGTGTTCCATACTCCCAAACAATCCTACCTGTAGCAACCCACCTTAGAAAGTCATCACCAAAATCAACTCCCATCTGGTTGAATCATAATCAAGTGTGAAAACA
Source organism: Platanus orientalis (assembly GCA_025762735.1). NCBI lineage: Eukaryota > Viridiplantae > Streptophyta > Magnoliopsida > Proteales > Platanaceae > Platanus > Platanus orientalis. The sequence goes on from JAOXJP010068189.1 coordinate 7,374, forward strand.
GCCTGAGAAGTGTTTGCACAAGAATGGCTACCAACAACAAACCACCAAAGCTTTGAGAAGTTGGTCTTCTCTAGGGCCTTCCTAACCCTTGGAAAATCCTAGAGCAAAATAAAAGCTGCCAAAACTTTAATCAAATCAAAACTATGCCTGGGTGAAGTCAAGCCAAGTGTGAATAGAATCATCTAGACCAGCTTTGGAAAATCTATACTAATCCCAATCAATAAGGGATTTGGTTGAGTGCCTTGGACGATCTTAGAGGGTGGGTCCCACTTTGAAAAAAGCTTCATCAAATAAAACCTAAGTCTGGGTTGTTCGAAGGCAGGTGACAATACTAGTACAGAGTAGATTTTTGAGCTTCATCAAATCCCCAATTTTCGGCCATTTTGATTATGGAATTTGATTGCCTTATCATCTAAAGGCATTGAGAAGGTGGATTGCATCTGCAATAGGTCCTGATTCCCTCTTTTAAACCCTCTTTTAAATCCTTAAAATTAGTGATTGGTAGGCATGTTGTGGCATATGGTCTACAGTTGAGCTTTTAATTTTTTAGCCTAAATCTACCATCTCTACCCTATTTTCTAGGCCTAAAACATATTCTAAACCTATCATTAAACCTTTATGGTTATCCTTTGAGTTTATTGAATTGTTTTCCATTATTATGGCCTAATTTGGGCACATTTCTGAGAAAATTCAGTTATAATATTTTTTTAGGCATAACCCTAATTTTCCATTCCCTAATTTGGATTATTGTTCAAGTATATTATTTAAGTCTTTAATTGTTTATTATTTTGTAAACTCTAATTCTTCTAATGCATACTGAATGCAACTAATGAACTGCCTGAATTTGGGTTTGAATTATGCAAATAAAAATCTCGTTTATTTCTCTTTATTACTTTAGTAATTTTATTTTTATCTCCTGTGCACACACTCACTATCCTACATGCATGCTGCATCAGTTAGTTAATTTATTGCCAACATGGTAGCAAAGTAGATTTGGTCGTGAGTTTGAATCCTGGTGGAAGTATTTTCCCGGATATAGTATTGTGCACATGTATAGGCGTTGTGTGGACCCATGCCTAGCTCCCCAAGTGTGTTCCTAAGAGAGAAAGTGTACCTCCTGAGGGGGGTGTTGAAGTATATTAATTCATGTATCTCCTAACAGTTCAAGTTTTTTTTTTTTTTTTTAATGAATCACTGAATTTTATTGCAAAGAGGGGAAGAAAAAAGAGTACAAGATAAAGCAGAAACAATGAATACAAAGTACAATTACATCCAAATTAACCTATCCCCATTTTGGAACAAACTACCCTTTATAACAACTAGCTTGATCTTTTACCCCACTTAGCTAGTTTGTCAACAACCCCATTTTGGCACATTGGAATGTGATTAGGTATAATGCTCATCTCCCTCATGATCACCCTGATCTCATGAACGACCTTAATTTACTGTCAACAACGTTTACTCCAATTGCTAAGATGTATTGTTAAAATTTATACACCCACTTGTAGTGAACTTGTCTTGGGTACTTAATTAGTTGGATATCAAGAATTCCTTTCAAGAGGATTTACAAGAAGAGAGATACATGGCACTACCTCTAAGGTTCTAGGTAAAAAACTAAGAAAGTGAGGTATGTCAATTAAGGATTGCAAATATGGTCCTAACCAGCCTCCTTAATCCTAGTTCGAGAACTTTGCTTAGTAAGCACTCAAGTACCATTGCTACTATGATGATTGTGTATGTATATGATATAGTTATGACAACTATGGTTTAAAAAGGCGGAATCGGAGTCGGAATCGGCCATCTGATTCCGATCCGATCCAAGTCGGATCAGCTGATGCATTCCAAAAAAAAAGATTTAAAAAATCCAAAAAAATTATAAAAATAAACATGAGAAAACTATTAGAAGAAAAAAAAAGGGGAAGGGGAAATCGGTTTTTTTGGTATGTTCTTTGAATATTTAATATACCCAAAAAACGCACATGAATTACGAAACAAATAACTAATAAGTAACATGCTAACTTACTAAATGCTAACAAATAACAACAATTCACACCAATATTAGTTTTGATCTAAATTCTAAACTTCGAATGTATGTAATAATTAATAAGTGATTCAAAACAATAAAATAAACATCTTAAGTACTAACACCTAACAATCTAACATAATTCATACTCCATGGAGGCATAGACTCCATAATACTACATAGTCCATACTCCATAAATCCATATTCCATAACTCTATAAAAAAACTCCATAAATGATCCTCATACCTATAGTCTGAAAAAGCCTTGAATGGGAGTGCGAATAGAGAGGTCACCATTGTTGAGAAAAAAAGAAATTCACAATATCTCCAACTCTTTCTTCTTGACTGCGTTTTTAGATGTTGGAGACTGAGTGGAGCTAGTAAGTTATACGTATATCGACCGACATAGGATATAGTGGTGGAGGTCCTGGTGGTGGATATGAATATAACTAAAAGTCATCATGTGACCAAGTGGGACGACGTGCAAGAACCTAAATCAGTGGATATGAATATGACCCAGAATCATATGACTTAGTGGGGCATGCAGTCGGTGCAGATATACGAACCTGAATTGGTGGAAGTAGATATGGGTCTGAGTCCCATGAACAATCGGAATGTGTAGACACTGGAGGTGGCGGTGACGATGGCAAAGGCTGAAAAGGTACATAAATTGGTTCATAAAATTGAGGCCAAGGCATCGGATATGAGTCGACTGACTGTACACCAGCGGAAGAAGAACCCCCTGATTGTCCAAATCCCTCAGATGGAAATGGATTAGAGAAACTCCAATCTGTGTACCCATGCTAATGCTAAGTCTCTGGCTCTTTACCTTTACCCTTCTTAAATCACGGTGTGGGACCAAGACGGAAGCCATGGTGTGTATCCTAGGTGGCAATATACTGATCATTGAGCTCTGTAAAACCACATGACGTACCTACACCCTCGACATAAACCCTAACACCACCAGAAGGTCCAACAACACCACCACCACTAGAAAATCCAGAACCTCCTCAAGCACCATCACCCCCACCACCATCAGCACTATCATCATCATCATCAAGAACACCCTCAACACCATTAGTATCACTCGGTGGCTACGTACTATCATATTCATCGCTCACATGTGGGGGTGAAGCGTAGAATAAGGCATGCATCTCTCCATAGATGTCATCAATATCATCATCTCTACGATCCTCGGTCCCTCTTTTTTCGCCCTGTAATCCTTCTTCTAGCCAATCCATATTATCACTTGCATCAAAAACTGGTGACTGTCTCACAAATCCAAGGATCCAATGTATCCTCCTCCTCAAATATGTGGCTAAGATTAATTGGATTGTAATAGTCTCCATTGGCAATTTTCAAATACATATTTCGAAACTTTAGACTCAAATTATAGTACACAAAGACCAAGTGATGCAAATTCCTCATTTTTAGTCGATTTTTGGGTCGAGTATGAATAAGGGAAAAGATACTCCAATTAAACTCGCAACTTGAAGATGAAGCCGTTTGACTTAGGATTTTTACTGCAATTCGAGCCAAATTAGGGGCACTGTACCCATATATATTCCACCAATTAGTTGTAAAAAAAAAAAAAATTAGGTATGAACCATATGCCTTATATTTGATATTAGTACAATGGATTGTATCCAAAGTCTAAATTATACCTAAAAGACACTAGTTCCTAGCATGTTGACAAAGATCATATCTAAATTCTGCACCAGCATCTATGAAAATACGAATCTAGAAAATTATATAAGATAAACATCAATAATTGTATTGTTTACTCTCATAAATGGGCAAATCAAAGTCAAATATGATTTAAAATTTCAATAAAGCCATCGAGCATTAACTTACTTCTTGCATACCTAAAGCTTGTCCCTTTAAGTCTAGTTCTATGTGCATGATTGCCTTCTTTAAACCTAATCACGCTTCATCATCAATTCCTACATTATTGTTGTATTGATACTTGGGATTTAGGAAAAATGTTGTATAGAAAATATCAAAATGTTAATAATACTTAATTATTTAATGTAAAAAGTAAGTTATTGACTTATCTTAAAAAAATTAAAACGATACTTTACCAGCTGCATGCAAATCATTGTGCAATTGTTTGTTACACCTTTTGTCTATCATATCCCAATATTTTATATAAGAAGTGATAATAGCCTTAATACCCAACTTTGCCCCATCCATGGCTTCATATACATATGACATTGTTGGTTTCTCATCTTGATCTACCACTTTCAACACTCTCACCAGAAGATCCATCACTCTAAACACCGCATTTGCCTTTATCTAGAAATTATTCGTGAGCACAATATTGTAAACCTCCTAAATCTTCTTCTTCCTCTTTTTATCATCTATGCCCAACGTAATCCTGAACTGAATTGAAGTGAAGCAATTTTGGATGGCAACTCTATGCTTAAGGAGGTTCTCTATGGTCAAATGCTCAAAAGCAAATCTAGTGATGCCAGGGTGTAGGAGATCACGACAACCTGTTGCTTCTCGTAATAAATTTATAGCTATAATGCTGTCGCAAATGGTAGAAGTGACTTTTCATGCTTTCTCTATTGTTGCTTTGATTGATTTTTTTTTTTCCGAAATCTTCCAACATTAAATCAATACAATGTGATGCACATGAGGTCTAATATAAATGTTTTTTTCCTCTTCATTAACATCTCCCCTGCAGCCTTGAAAGCAGCCTTGTCCATGACAACCTGTACAACATTATCCTCTCCTACTTCATCAACAACCCGATCATCCATAACTGAAAAAATATAATCTTTTGTCTTCTTATGATTTTTAATATCAACTGATTTATAGAAGATCATGTGATGGTCTGAATAAATCATGAAATTAATCAAGTTTTTTGTCTTCGTCGTCCAACCATCACACATAATGGTGCACCCAAACTTCTTCTAATTTTTCTTCAACCCTTGGATATAATCTCTTAACTCCAACACATGTTGATCCAAAAAATGACCACTCATCTTATAAGGATTAGGACCCTTAACCCCATGTCCCGCCTCAACTACAAGGTCTATCATTATCTGATAATGGGGACTCTTCAGCGCATTAAATGGTACTACAGAATGTAACATCCATCTGTATATCGTTGATCCCAGTTTTTCAAACTTCTTCTTACTAAACATATCCTTTAATTTTTTATGTTGACTTCCTTCATTTCTAAAGGTAGATGGTCAATGTCATACCATGTAGAAGAACTCCTCTGAAATTACCACCGTGCTTTCTCTTTCTCTCAATTCAATGGGGTCTCTAACATTACCGTCTCGCCTCATCCTTGGCTGTGAACTTGATCCACCTCTAGGTTCATACTGTGACCCCTCCCTCTTATGCCAGTAGGAGGACCAGAAACTAAAAATCTACGCCTCTTCATCCATCCTTGTACTTCGTACACTCTCCCTAAATGTCATCTTCATCTGCTCCCTCTGAAAAGGATCCAAAACTGGATCATACATTGCTGCAAATGCTTCTTCCTCATTATCAGATCTAAGCCTTAAACTTTCATCTACCATAACTTTTCTCATACTCTCAGCTCTACACCTTTCTGTAGGTGTTCTTGCATAGCTAACATCACCTCTTTCGGCACTTGAGTACAACCTTTCACATTTCTCGTCTTTAGTGCAAGGTATTGTTTTAACCTATACACGCCCACATTCAAGATCCTCTGACAATAGTTATATTTAACTTTTTCTTTTGTCTTTTGACATTGGAACCCCATACAACCAACCAATATCTTTCTCCCTCTTACTTGCACCTCCCCGAGATCCTTCACCTGAAGCCATTTGTAAATACACAAAATCACAAGTAATAAAAATTAATTAAATGCAAACTATAAAGTGGGAAACATGTATTATTTGCATTTGATATAACAAAATAACATAACCAATGAAAAGCCCTAATTATTTTAGCAAAAATATTATTTTTTACATTTTCGAAATATTAAAAAATTAATTTTTTGATAAAAAATTATTACATATCACTAAATAATGATATATTAGTAGGTAATGTTTTAAAATAAATCTATATTGCATATAAGAACATAACCAATGAAAAACCATAATTATTTTAGCCAAAATATTATTTTTTTGCATTTTCATAATATTAAAAAATTAATTTTTCAATAAAAAAAATATTACATATCACTATATAATGATATCTTAGTAGGTAATGTTTCAAAATAAATCTCTAATGCTTATAAGAACATAATCAATAAAAAACCCTAATTATTTTAGCTAAAATATTATTTTTTTGAATTATCAAAATATTAAAATAATAAAAAAATATTTCGAACTCCACCTTAGATCAGTGGGTTTTGATCCAAAACCCATGGATCTAAGATGTTTCATATCATATATTAATTTAGAAAATAAATTCTAATTTTTTTTCTATTTTTTGGAAAATAGAGATTTTTTCAGAAAAAGTTGAATCTTTGCTTAAAAAATAGATTAAATCTTGTTTTTTCTTTAAGAAATTAGTATATCTAACATGTAATGATGCCAATCTATCAAATTGTAACAAAAAAAGATAACAAAAAACAATTTAAATAAAAATAATCATACATTTTTTCGGTTTCTTGAAGAACTCTAAAACTACCTTTTTCAATCCTTCAAATCTTTAAGATTTACTAGTTTTTGATGCTAAAAACTAGTAAATCTTGATGAAGACAAGTATTATGAATGATTTAGAACAAAGGAATAGAAGAAAGCATTAGGGAGAAGATTTGATGCAAAAATGGAAGAAAAAAGGACTTACGAACGTTTTTGCAGTAGAAAAACGTGAATTAGACCGATCCGCTGATCCGGTTGGATCGGTCGGTTCAGGTTGCCAGAGTCTGGATTGGCCGACTCAAGCCATGGATCGGCTGATCTGAGCTTGAGTCGGCTGATCCGGACTTTGGATCGGCCGATTCTTGTCTTCCTCCGATTTTAGGCCTCAGGTCGGGTTGCCACGGGCCGATTCCGAGTTCGATCGACCGATTTTTGAAACCATGTATAGGACCTTGGGTGCCGAATCCTAACTCTCTCAAGAAGCCACATATATATGACATCTCACAAAGCTCGTAAGCCATAGCTCTAAACTCAGTTTCAACCCTTGATTGTGCTACAATGAACTGCTTCTTTCTGCACCAAGGAACTAGGTTACTTCCAACAAAGGTGCAATAACATGAAGTTGACCTCTTATCATCCACTGAATCATCCCAATTAGTGTTTGTAAAGGCTTCAAGTTCTAGATCCTTTTGCTACCATACAAGAGTCCTTGACCTGGACTTAGGGGTGGCAATTCGTGTTAGTAGGTAGGGTTTGTGTTGTGTCAAGGTAAGGGTATACAACTATATGTGTCAACCCAAACCCAACCCATCTATTACTCGTGTCAAAGCTGGTCAACCCACTTTTACCCGAAACACGTTTATAGTCAACCCTAATCTGCTAATTTTGTGTCGGGTTTACGTGTTTTGTGGTAATTCATGTTGGTGAATCAGATTCATGTCGTGTCAAGTTAAGGGTATAAGACTGTATGGGTGAACCTGAACCCAATCCATTTATTAATAGTGTTAAAGCGGGTCTACCCGCTTTGACCCGAAACATGTTTACAGTCAACCGTAACCCGCTAATTTTGTGTTGGGTTTGTGGGTTGTGGCAAACATTGCCACCTCTACCTAGACTGTTATTCAAATATCACAAATTACGGTATGCTGCTTCAAGATGCGACATCATGCACCCCGATAGAATAGGAAATGTTTAGTCTTGTCCAGGTTGAGTAAATAAGCTTGTGTACGAGTCTCTGATATCGACCAATGTGAATAAGCTTGTGGCTCTTGTCTGTTTGCAAGTGGTGGTTTGACTCAATGGGAGTTTCACAAGTTCTACACCCCATAGTTCAAAATCTCGCGCGATACGGGCCGTATCGCGCGAGACGTACCGGTATCGCAGGTGTGCGACACGATACACCCATGTACAGCGAAATATCGTGATCTGGACAGGTTAT
>JAOXJP010068200.1:0-29531 GCA_025762735.1 Platanus orientalis
TAAAAGTTTTAGTACGAATTTTCTCTTCTTTGGTGAAGTTTAGGGTTTTTCCCAAACAAAGGAGGCGACGTGTTCTTCTCCTTGCTATTCCGCTGCGTCAGTGTTTATGGTGTTGAAGTTGGGGAAAATGTTCTCTGAGGAAAATGAGTCCGTGTTTATGGTGAATTATAAGCTGACTTGTGCCAGGACCATCATCGCTTAGTACGGACCTTAGTATGTATCCAGAGGCAAGAAAATACATCTTGAGGTATTTTGATACATACACCTCCTCTAGACATGAGGGAAGAAAAGCAACCAGAGCGTATTTTGCTAAACACATGATTCCCTTTGAAAGCTTATTCCAGCCTTGCAAGTAGGAGAGAAGTCATGGAGAATCCATATCTCTTGATACACCTTTTGCCACACATGCAAGAGCTAGCTCAGGTGGGATGAGGGGTCCATGTGTTGCACCGCCTCGCCCCATCTTCACCTATATATCATGTTTATGCCTTTGTGAAATGATAGAAAATACCCATTATGGCATTGTCATTGAGTTCCCTATAGCGTGGATCCTACAGCAAGTAGAAGGATTCATGGGCCATGCTGACCCAAGTGGCTTATGAGCCTAGCATGCCTTGGGCCTAGGTTTAAGACTCAAATGTAATTATGAGTTTTGAGTGAATGGATAAAAAATGCTCACCTTAACGAATGCTAACCACTGCTCTTTGTCAGGCGGCGGGCACATCAGTGCTGAAAAGTGAATATACGCTTCCTAAAAACGTGAAAATCACTTTTCAACGCTGATGTGTCTGACCCTGACAGAGCAGTGATGAGCGTTTGTTAACTGAAGCGTTCAGAAACCGATCCCGTTAGGCTTGGGCCTTAGCTACTTAGCTTAAATCTGTCCTGAGGTGAATGGATAAAAAATGCTCACCTTAACGAATGCTAACCACTGCTCTTTGTCAGGCGGCGGGCACATAAGTGCTGAAAAGTGAATATGCTCCCCCCAAAAAAGTGAAAATCACTTTTCAATGCTGACATGTCCGCCCCTGACAAAGAGCAGTGATGAGCGTTTGTTAAAGGAAGCATTCATAACCGATCCCTGTCCCGAGGCTAAAGGCCAACTCAATCACCTTGCCTAGTGGTGGGATTTGGACTTGAGATGAATATGTATACCTCAGTGTACCACTAATGACAAGCAAATCATGAGGTTGTTATGGTTAATAAATGGGATAATGATGGTGTTTTAATAATTATAAACATCTATTTTATTGGCCAAAATACCCTTGTTACGAAAGAGGATTGTGTCTGCTCCCCTTCACTGACGCTAAGGCCAGAGCTCGACTGCCTGAACTCAACGCTGTAAATGAGAAAGATTTTGGCCTACATAATGGAAGCGAGTTACACTGAAGTACCCTACCAAGTAAGTCTTTGTTTCTTAAAATGAACCGTTGGATGTATTCCTGGGCTTCAGGCTATAACTAAGACTGACCGAACTCGGCCCGATTTACAGTGCAGGCAGAAAAATTGAACTCAAACTTGGTCCAACCTGCCTAATTTTTAGGCCAAACAAGTTCGGGCTTTGGGACATCCCTGCCCATTTTGCAGCTACTTGGTGACTGTTGTGCAGATCTGTTAGGATGAAGCACAAAATTAGGTGCCTACAAGCAGAATTCTGGGTTATATGTCTAAATCTGTGGAGCCTTTGGGACAGTTGTACTGGAGATGGTAGGAGGGACCTCTGGACGCTCTTGACAACCTTTTTTCTTTATTAATTTTTGTGTTACCGTTGCCTTGATTCTAGAGGGAGATGGGTTGTGCTTAGTATCCCTGCCCCAGCAGCCAACCTGTGTCAACCACCCGATCTGATCATAAATCAGGCTAGATTCATGATTGGACATTTATTCACTGAGTGGACCTCCGACCCAGCAACGTGCCCTGAGTAGACTATCTTTTCCTGTTCTCTGGCCTCAATCCAATTATAATACGTGTCAGGCAAGTTGGGTGTTTTCCTATCTGATTCAAGTTTGACCCAACCCCACCCATATTCGTCTAGAAGCAAACACCCAAGCCTCCAGTTTTTGGCAGCAGGTTAAGGGTTTTGAATGATCTCCGTTTTGACTTAGAGCTCTCACACCAGTACCAATAATGCATGACGGATCAAAAGAGGGACAAGTCACATATGTATGTGGTCTGATATCAAGTGCAACACTCCCCCGATGGACACTCAGGAGGGGGAATCAAAAACCTCAAAAAAGTGAATTGATTCGGCCCCCCGAGTGTCCCATCAGGGGGGTGGCGCATATGATTTCATCCCTGTTAACATGGGTTGCTTCACAGACGGGCCCCCCACGGCCCCACAATTCGCTATGAGAGACGCAGTCCACATCAAACTGATATCCTCTGTGCTGCCCCCCTTGTGACGTCGAGGGCCGAGACACAAGGGGGGATCCATTAACTTTTTGGGTATGTCACATCACCTCCAAAAAGTGAATGGATCCCCGTGTCTTGGCCATCGAGCGTCGCACAAGGGGGGGGGGGGTGTGCAGAGGATTTCAGGCCCCTGTCTATCGTCATGCTTGTATTTCCTTATATATGCACTCCGAAGAACGAAAAACACCTGAATTTGATTTTTTTGGGGGGTATTTGTTGCATAGCAGCGCACATGATAGGCAGGCTTTTAGGGTCTGCGGAATGCTTCCAGAAGAATTGAACCTCCTAATGAGAGCAGTCACTCATGCGAGGTATCTATTGGATGTACATAGCTGTTTTCAGTAATGGAAATGTCTTTGCAGTGTATCGTATGGGACCTCCCTGGATTTCATGCTTTTGTCCGGTTTATTACTGTTTATTACTTTTTCGGTGTTGATGTGTCTGACCTGGTCCATGCCTACAAATTGCATATGTCTTTTGTGCGAAAGAAATCCAGGCTCATTAAGACTTGTCTGGCCTATTAAGTTTACATGTCTTTGAAAAGGACATCAGACAAGACCCTATTTGGTGACGTGTTGACTTTTTAGTGGGATGAAATTGTATGCACCACACCCCTGATGGGACCACTCAGGAGGTGGAATCAATTCACTTTTTGGAGGTTTTTGATTCTTCCTCCTGAGTGGTCACATTAGAAGTGTAGTGCATTTGATATGGTGCCCTTTTTAGTTGGGGTGATATCCTCTATGCCACCCCCCTTGTGAGCCACTCAATGGCTACACAAGGAGGGGAATCAATTCACATTTTGGTAGAATACATTTTTTTTTATATAGGTAAACATTAGTGATTAATTTATTACTAGTTGAAGACAGGTTGAACCCTGGCTATGTCTTTGATACAACACCCACAAACTTTACCAACTTAGTAAGTTAACATCTTTAAAATGCATTGATAATAAACCTCCACGACAAAGAAATATTTTGAAATTTGGTGGAAGAGGAACAATAAGGGGGAGGACGGTGCAGTAACAAATGTAAGGAACACGCCAAATAAAGTCGACGATAAAGCTAAGATTCCAATACCTTTTGCAGCTTTAAGTTCAAATATGACGTATGACAGTCTTACATTAAAACAACATTCCACAATTTCTAGAACATTCAATAGTCACATGACATTGGAATGTGATACACGGCCATTTTCATAAATGCAATCGTAAAGATTTCACATGTTTGCTGCATCACCCTTTTCTCATTTGGCGAGTTTCTACAATACGCGTTTACTAGCTCACAAAAGCTCATTAACTAGTATTTTTGACTAATTCAAAACATGAAAATGTAGGTTATAGGGATGCATTGGCTGGGAATGAGTATATGGGTTACTTAGATGGTCCATCTTTATCAGATTGATGGGCTGAATTGATCGTGGTAACTTTTCATGCTGCTGAAAGAGGAATAGCCAATGGATAGACACAACCAGTTTGAACAAAATTTTTCTCATACAAGTTAAGAAGGCTGCGGAAAAGGTGCGAGCCATTGGTATTACGGCCAATATGCCACACGATGCGTCACAAAGGGTCTCTCAGTTACAATAAGTTTGAAGGAAAGGATCTGTTACATCCAAATTGTCTGTCCTCTTGTGTCCCCACACACAAAAGATGAAGTGAATAGGGTTAAAACTGTAAAAATGTGCAGTTTTCAAATGAAAAAATAGGTACCCATAAAAATGGAATTTATAGGCTTAAAAATTAAAAACATCACATGCCAGCTTGTACTGTGGGGACAAAGGGGGACAAACAAATTTGGGCATAGCAGTACCTTCCCCTAAGTTTTAAAAGACGGGCATGGAAGAGGAGGGGTTCACATAATCTTTCCCTGGATATAAAACAATGTCTGAAGGGTGTATTAATACACAAGGACATACTTATTTGCGTATTTATGTGCCCGGTTTTTTTGCATACAAAATTCATGTGTAATTTGTGCATACAGACTAAGGGGGTGGACACATCAGTGCCAAAAAGTGCTTTACACTTTCTTGGGGGCACTTATCACTTTTCAATGTTGATGTGTCTGTCCCTTGATCTGTGTGCACAAATTGCACATGAATTTTGTGTGTACAAAATCTGGACCGGTATTTACATCAATACACTACTTTAAGTTATATTTAACCAATGCATCCTTTGTCATGCATTGTGTCATGTACTTATTGGTAGTGGTATTGCATGATATCAGTTCATTCAGACCGGAGATGATTCTAACCCATGGACGAGAGGCCGCTGGTGGGATTAAGTGCTAGTTGGTTCAGTCTTTGTCATGAACGTGCAATGATGTAAAGAGTAAGAATCCTTTTTGGTCTGATTAGAGAGATGTCACACAAGTACAAACTCAGCAGATGCTGGCAAAGGTGTATCAGTTGCAATATGTATTGGAAGGTTCCTAGGATTTGGTGTGACCCCTTAAAGAATGCTTAAGGTCTGCCATGCATCAAGGGCAAACACATTAGCATTGAAAAGTGAAAAGGATCCCAAAAAGTGTAAATCACTTTTTAGCTCTGATGTGTCCACCCTTGATACAGGGTAGACCTTAGGTGTTCTTTAAGGGGTCACACCAAATCTGCACCGATTGGAAGGGGGTTTGAATCATTTCCGGTCTGATTGGAGAGATACCATGCCAATACTTACTCAGCTCGCAACATGATTCCTGGGGAAGGATATGTTGGCAAATGGTACTAATTTATTTTATATTTACTGCGACTGTCAATGAGCCAATCATGAGCTGAGCTTGAGTTTCCTTGTATGAAATTCATAGAGCTGAGCCAAATCTTGTAATTTAAATTCATCCAACGGCGAGGCAAGATGCAGTAGGTTCAGCTTGCTAAAAGCTCAGCTCATTAAGGTTCTTGCATGTGTATATAATGTACATAGATATAACTTACAATATTATATACCCGGACACAATCCTCCCTCCCTTGCTACTATCCTCTTAAATAGGTAATTGGGGTTCGCTACCATAGTGATTCCCGTGGTTGTCTTTTCACTTGAAGAAGTGATGGCCAAATGGTTGCACCTTTTCCTCAATGAACTACATGGACTTTAATAAGCAATAGAGGGGATCGGTTTAGAATGCTTCCCTTAACAAATGCCGACCGCCAAGCCCTGTCAAGGGCAAACACATCAGCGTTGAAAAGTGATTTTCACTTTTTGGGGGGTGCATATTCACTTTTCGGTGTTGATGTGCCCGCCGCTTGACAAGGAGCAGCGGTTAGCATTCGTTAAAGTGAGCGTTTTTTATCCATTCACGCAATAGAGAGCTTCTAGTGCACGGATCAAATTTCTAAGTCCCTCTCATTTTCCCTCTTTTCTAAGAACCCCTCCCTCATTTTTAAGAACCCTTCCTACACTTCCTATAATACCCTTTTACAAATACCTCTTACACACCTCGTACAAAACCCTACTGCTCCCTCCCACACCTCTCATTTTTTTTAAGTCCCCCTCATCTTCTTCAAGCCTAACTCTTCTCACACACCTCTTATTTTCCCTAAAGTTTTCAACTTTCAAACCCATTTTTCCTCATCACTCTAAACATTCATGCAAAAGCTGAAATGGTTGGTGGATGACACAAGACAATACGGCTGTAAGCAGAACAAGGCCAGAAAGGAAGACGACGATGGCCAGCATCGGCCATACAGGTATATAATATTTCCTTTTTCTTTAAAAACAAAAGTTCCAATTTATTTTTTTGAAATAGCCTGTTTTTAAAAGAGAAAATTGTAAGACTTTTTTTTTCCACTAGGTTGCAGGCAAAGCCATGCTTGGAATCGCTAGTCTGAGTAGGCTTGGCCAGCTTAGCTAGCTAGGCCGAACATAAAAATATATATATATTTGAAATTATTTTAAAATTAAAAAAAATAATATAAAAATTGTATTATAATATAATTTAAAAATATAATTTTTTATTAAAAAAATATTTTTTAAATAATTAATTAATTAACATAATCTATTTAAGCATTCATTGTCTAAAAATTTTATTTTATTTTTAGAAAACTTATTTTATTTGTAAAATATTTAATAATACTAATATTTTAGAAGTATATATAAATCTATTACAGATTATATTAAAAATCTTATGCCCAAAATTATTTTATTTTTTAGATATTGAAAATATTATATATATATATATAATTAAATTTATTTATTAAAAATTTATTAATTTTTATTATTACAAAAAATATTAATTTATAACTTTAAATTATTCGTAAAATGGTTTGAAAAATATTAATAATAAATTTATTGTCCGTATGTAATATTTTTCGTTATTGTGCACGTCTAACACAATATAACATGTGATAGATATAGGGGCAAGGGATGATTACTCTGTACCTACTGCATCTACCCACGAGTGTCGGGTTACAGAAAGAGTTGACCCATCTATAGACTCTTATGCGGCATTTACAAGCCGCTTGTACACAGAGCCTATTGTCAATGAGCATTATGCATTTGGGGGAGAGGATGCTAAAGAGGTGATTATCTCTAGAGCACCTACGGACCCGATGTTCCTCACCAGCTTTGCCACACACGTTGTTGCGGTTATATGACAATATGAGGTAATGCTTTTATGATTGAAAAACTTTACTTATTAATACCAGGTGTACTAATAATAATTGTTTCAATTACAAGAGCGGCCACTATTGAAGTGTATTAGCCATGGGCTGAAGGGAGCGAATTAGGCATTCAAGTGTCTAGGTTTGGACAATGAGATATGGCAGGGCTATATTGAGTGTTTCGGGCTATTTCCAATGGTTCACAGTTCCTATTGGATAGTGAACAATGTCATCATATCTGTACTCATTAGGAGATGGTATCCCGAGACAAACACTATCCACCTGTCCTTTAGGGACATGACTATCATGCTCGATGATGTGAGCATGCTAGTTTTTATTCTCTTGGTTGGGAATACTGTCTCCGTTGTATCAATGTGGTTGTCTAAGTAGGAGGCACAGACATTGGTATCTCGTGCACTCGGAGTGATAGAAGAGGAAGCCAGCGATGAGCTCGAATCTACATGTGACCAGTTAGTCAGGACGGAGTGGCTATGAAGTAGATTTAAGGGGAGGGTGACTGACTGGTCTAGCGATGAGGTGATTAGATGTTTTGCTAGGGAATACTTGCTTAATTTGATTAAGTGCACGCTGTTTATGGATAAAATAACGAGTCGAGTGTAGGTCAGTTACCTATAGTGCTTGGAGGATCTTGATAGGGTACGTACTTACGCATGGGGAGCCGCTGCTCTGGTATTTTTATATTGGCAATTGGGGGTTGCCAGCAAGTCGGGGGTATGACAGATCACTTTGTACCTTACATTGATGGAGGGGTAGATATACGAACACTTTTCCCTCATTGTTCTACACTGGACATGTATTATTAGCCCAGACCAACCACACATCCACCAAAACATGCCATGTAGGGAGATGGGTTGTCTTATGGACAACGTACAGGCACTTTGGGAGTCCATTGATGCATGGGGCCCCAACCAGGTATTATGTACATTTTTATATATTATAGTTCAATATTATCTCATTTTTTCATAATTATCTTTTATTTATTTGACATATATTTTAACTTATGCAGGTCATATAGTCACCGCATGATGATTGCTGGGAGTATCACCCACTGCCTGATGTCGCATACTATCATTGCATGCTTAAATGCCTTGACACAGTGGAGCCTATCATCTGATGCGAGTCCTGAGGTAATTTGGGTGATGACAGATCATTCCATCTACCCCACTGGCCTCGAGATAGGTAGTATGTGGAGCCATTGCACTATCATACTGGTTATTTATGTTATTTATGAGGAGGTGTGTGCGGTATGGCAGAGCCACATACTCTCTACTAAGCATCGGTCTGTGACTACACCTTATTCTAGCGAGTGTGCGCTTGACTACATGGACCAATGCACATGTATCACATCGATACATGCATAATCTGAGCATAGATCCCAGGCAGCACCACAACCACAACCAACAAGCACTAGGTAGTTAGACCCGGTAGAGTAGGAATATCATTTCAACACTTGTATTTCTCATTTTAGTTAGTCTTTTTTTATTGCAACTTATATTAATCTGTGCTTATTTCAACGTATTGAGTGGGGCGTGGCATTGATGAGACCGATTGTGGATGGTCATCCTAAGAGGACCACGCACAGTGGTTTGTTGTCTATGTTTATGCAGGTATGGGATATCCTTACCTATTGTAGCAAGTCACCTGTCGCGACGACGTCTACCTCTCAAACCCTCGTGCCCAGGTGACTATCTCCTGGACTCCTCTTGATGATGCTTCTCCTGCTCCCTCCCATGCACCGACACCAGCTACTTTTTAATATGATGCTCCTCCTGCTTCCTCCCATACACCGACACCAGCTAATTCTTAATACGACGCTCCTCCTACTTCCTCCCAAACACTAGCACCTTCTCTTCACGAAGACAATGCTCCTCCTACCTCCTCCCAGTCACTATCGCCTACTGATCCTAATGAAGATGCTTCTCAGCTAAGGCTATACAGGCGAAAAAAGAGGTGGACCAGATGGGCATAGTTTTTTTTTTCTTTATATTTGACAAGTTGCATATATACTTTATAGGGGATCAGACCCCTAATACATTGTATTATTTTGTTTGAGGATGATCTCATTTATATAAATCATAGTTTTGTTTGTTTACATTACTTCTTTACTTCTTATTATTATTACATTTTTATACTTTAAAATGATGGATTGAAAGATCGCAATCGCTCAATGAAAAAAATGATAGGTAAAAATATAACGAATTAATATGATATCATACCAATAGCCAAATATACAAAATAGGCAAACTTTTAATGAATGAACCTGCGATCACCCCTTATATTGTTAAAAAAAAGGTCATTACCCAGTACTGGTCCCATAACTACGGGGTGTTGGGAGGGTAAAAAATTTTGGCCGAACCAAGTAATATGATTCAGAGAGTTTGGCCGAACCAATCTTCATGGTTTGGACAGACTTTCCGAACGAGACTCCCTGGTTCAGGCAAACATTTTCAATGGAAACAGAACCCTTCTTTTCGTATCGGTTTGGCCCCTGATTTTTTTTACGCATTTTTTGAGTGAATAAAATCTTTAAGCGATGGTTTTAAAGTATAAAAAATGAAATATTATTGACATTAATTACAAAAGGAATGTGTTATTATAGAAAGGGGTCGTCATCGAACAAAATTGTACAGTCTTTAAGATGGGTCATCCATATCGATTACATATACAAGTCATCAATACAAAACTACACAATTAATGCATTGTGCGGGGTACATTTAAGTTGTCTTCCATTTTAGTCAATCTTCAGTCAAATCCACCATTTTTTGTATCGCTACATCTCCGTTAACCGCATGTCAGAATTATTCAATTTATGGTTCATACGAATATAATACCCATCCTGACGCATTATCACTCCGGTATCTATGCCAATATGTCACGATGGGTGGGATAGGATGACCCAGCACGAGGAAGACCTAGACACATAAAAAACTGTGAAGTTAAACACTATTGAACATGATTGACTGTAATAGCACTCTAGATGTTAACGTTTACCTGTACAAAGTGGTTGTCGTACACGAAGCCTATAACAAGTTCGTTCTGGGCGGTAGCAAGTATAGGGTCGGATTGGAGTGGTAGGAACGTTTATCACTGTCATGCACTCAAAAGGTACAATACAACATTGTAACAAGAGGCTATTAAGTGTCCACATTCTGGCATTGTCATCCAATACTCATATGATAGACCTTTCCTGAAGTATGCAAGCAAAAATTGAATCTCCTTCACTCATGTAAACCCACTAAAAATCTACTCATAATATTGTCCATGACTATCTAGTTCTTATAACAAGTCTATCTGGACTTGCGGCCAACTATCATCTCCCATGCCTAGCAAGGCAACAATCACTCGGAAGCCGTAATTTTCATCGGCTGCTACATCTACAATATACCGAATGAATGGATGTATGCCCTTTGAAAAGTGCCTGATGTAAGTATTAAAGGATGAGGATCAAACTGATGGCAGAAAAACGACATGTGATAGAAGGGATAATGCTTAAGCAATAATGACATGACAAATCAACGTCACTTACACAGTAACAAACATACTAATTACCTTTTCCTTTGGTCTCCTTTGTTGGCTTCGTCTTATCAACTATAGAGGGTTAGCATCGCTCGCACAAAGCTTCCTGAACTTAGACGACCTGAAACTGTGTTGGATAACCATCTTTGCTTTCTCGACTGATGCTTTGATTGTTGTATGCTGTAATAGGAGCATGTTGTGTACCTTCAACCAAGATGACTTGAAATTTCCCTGACTCAATCTTAGTTACCTCTTCAACCTAGCATGAGCACTCTTAACTCTACAAGCAATATAAGGAATAACTAGTTAAGTACCAACCAATACGAAACAATTGTAAGTAGAATAAAAAATAAAAAACAACCTTACCTATTCGTCGTTGTGACCCCCAGATGCATAACTCGTTCCGTTTAGGCTACAACAAACTTATCCCTGTAGGTATCTAATCAATTATTCCTCACATAGTCAAGTACACCTAGATATGCATTGAACTGCTTCTCTAATAGCGATATATGGTTGTGGTAATCCTCTTCTACTGGTGACACCACCCCTAGATTCCAATAAGTTATGAACAAATCTCGCACTTCCTTTGTCAATAATAACTTTTTACACTTTGCAAACACATTTTTATTAATATGCTATTTACACAACAGATGTGTGGTAATAGAAAACACTTGTGAGATAGCATTCATTAGGGCCAACTCTTTATCTGTCACAATGACGTGGGACAATACATTATGATCCATATCACTATGCAAGACATCCAAAGCCTAATTGAAGTTATGCTCCTTCTCATGCTGTAGAAACACAAATGCTATAGAGAAGGTCATATCAGTAGATGTTAGCCTAACGATTTTTAGGAAGAGCATACGATATCTGTTCATTTTATACGTACAATCCATGAACAACACATGTGGGAATGCATGTAATAAATCAAAACTGGTTGTGTGTGCCCAAAATAAGTTGGTGACAACCTCACTTGTATAGTGTCACTCAATGTACTGGTGCTCAACCAACAATGCCTATAATTACTGTATTTGAGATCTCTCAGCCTTCTCTTCCAGCTTATATTTGAGATGTACATTATAGACTGCCTTCATTGTAGTTGTATTGAGAAGATCTTTTTGTTTTATAGTGATCAAAATGTTCTTTGGTCGCACGTTACTCTTGAACATGTCCTTTAATAACGAGTACTCCTTTTTTGACAATCTACCAACATAGGAGTGACCCTCTAAATAATATGTAACTGAGTAGTTATATACGCTGCATACAATTTCTAACATTTAGTCGTTATCGATGGACAACTTCTTTTCCTTCAATCAGAAAGAAGATGGAGGAGTGTCAGGAAAGAGGTTGTTGTGGAGGTAGAGAGTGAGGTGTGCTTAGAAATTTGATTTTTTTTTAAATGTTTAAAAAGGTTATAATAATCTTTTTATATTGGAATATTTTGGGAACCTAAAAAAATGATATTTAAGTGAGGTGCCCTTAGAAATAAGTGTGGTGGCAATAGAAGCTCCCTGAGCATATCCAAAATGAGGAAAACGAAGAAAAGGGCACACAAGCATGCACACCGTGAGTCATTGGTGTAAAATCGGGTCTTTGTTTTTTTGTTTTTTGGTTAATTTTAGTCCCATTAAGCAAATCCATTTGCTAATGTGGGACCTTTTTTCAATGTGGCAAATTTTTACCTATTTTAATTATTTTGGTAGCCTCAAGGGCCTGGTGACTGCCACAACATATGTAGGATGCGCAGCACACTGGGGGAAGTAGTACATACAAAAACAAAAAAATCAAAAAAACTTTTAAGCTACTAGTGTTTGTTGGTGTAACTTTCTCTACAATTCGGGCACGCTTTATCAGTCTTAAAGAAATACTACAATCTTGCTCTTGGGATTGAATGTGTGCAACGTGTCACAATGCAGTAAGAAATCTTCATTTCTTTATAAGCAAATATAGTTCATATGGAAAATGGAAAGTATGTATTGGTGCTTTAAACCTGTGGAAGACCAAAGCGAACATATGTAGTAGGGAGAATGTAATGTATTGGTATTTCAAATGTATGGAAAACCTGAGTTGTTCTGGAACTTTGAGCTTTGTATAGTCTTTGAGGCTTGCTCTTGCTTGATGTTTTCAAAAGGTCCACTCTTCATGTATCGAATAAATAATAATAGACTCTTGAGTTGTGATCTTTCCCTACCATTTATTTGGGATGTTCATTAGATATCCTTGCCTTTTTGGTCTTGTAACTAATTGTTATTTATCATTTTTGAGAGAAAACAATTTAATTCCTTATTTTCTCTTGAGTCTTCCTTCATGCGGGTCTCATATAAGCATTGTTTGGGTTTTGGGCCTGTTACTGGGTTGTGTATGTGGGTTGGATAGTTCATGAGTTAATATTTACAGATCTAGTTCTAAGCGAAGTGACCTTAACCTCTATGACCAAGCCTAATTTATGGATCTAAGGCCTATGACCAAGCCAGAGGCCGACTGCCTGAACTCAATGCTGTAAATGAGAATGATTTTGGTCTACATAATGGAAGCGAGTTACACTGAAGTACCCTGCCAAGTACGTCTTGGTTTCTTAATATGAACCGTTGGATGTATTCCTGGGCTTCAGGCTATAACTAAGGCTGACCGAACTTGGCCCGATTTACAGTGCAGGCAGAAAAATTGAACTCAAACTTGGTCCAACCTGCCCAATTTTTAGGCCAAACAAGTTCGGGCTTTGGGACATCCCTGCCCATTTTGCAGCTACTTGGTGACTGTTGTGCAGATCTGTGAGGATGAAGCTCAAAATTAGGTGCTTACAAGCAGAATTCTGGGTTAAATGTCTAAATCTGTGGAGCCTTTGGGACAGTTGTACTGGAGATGGTAGGAGGGACCTGTGGACGCTCGTGACAACCTTTTTCTTTTATTTATTTTTGTTTTAGCATTGCCTTGATTCTAGAGGGAGATAGGATGTGCTTAGTATCCTTGCCCCAGTAGCCAACCTGTCTCAACCACCCTTTTTGTCTTAACTCAAGTAGATCTGATCATAAATCAGGCTAGATGCCTGTTTGGACATTTTCTCAATGAGTGCACCTCCAACCCAGCAACGTGCTCTGACCAGACTAACTTTTCCTGTTCTATGGCCTCAATCCAATTAAAATAAGTGTCAGGCAAGTTGGGTGTTTTCCGATCTGATTCAAGTTTGACCCAATCCCACCCATTTTCGTCTAGAAGCAAACACCCAAGCCTCCAGTTTTTGGCAGCAGGTTTAGGGTTTTGAATTGACTAGAGAGCTCTCACACCAGTACCAAGAAATGCATGACGGATCAAAAGAGGGACAGGTCACATATGTTAACATGGGTTGCTTCACAGACGGGCCCCCTGGGTTGAAATTGTCTACGCCACCCCCTGATGGGACACTGGGGGGGGAGAATCAATTCACTTTTTGGAGGTTTTTGATTACCCTCCTGAGTGTCCCATCAGGGGGGGGGGAGTCGCACTTGATATCAGTGCTGATGTTAACTTCATCACGACCCATTCGCACATGTATTAAATGCAAATCAAATCATTGTTTTATTGAAATAGTGATTTGGTGCCTCACAGGACATTCTTACACGTGGAGATTTAAATCGGTGCCAACAAAGATGCTAAAAAGAGACTACTACAACCAGAAGAATCCTTTCAAAACTCATCCTAGTTATGGATCCCTTCTGTATTTTTGTGTGGATTAGAATCATAATAATTAGGCACCTATTTTTCTATTTCATTAAGCACAAGTCATATGGTTTGGATCTTCATTAAGACCATGTACAAAGGGAAAAAAACTTCAAAGATTCGATACAAGAGTGGTAGTTAACTGCACAAATCTTCTGCGTATTAAATGTATATGCCACTCTAATTTGGTATGTATGGCAGGCACAAAACAAAAAGGTTTTAAATAACCAAGAAACAACAACTGAGTCTATATTAATTTTATGGGCTCGGATTATGTGCATGGAAACGAATCTCGTGAGACCTGTGCAAACGGCACCAGAGGGGCTGATGCATCGGTACCGAAAAGTGATTTACACTTTTTGGGAGGCACTTATCACTTTTCAGTGCTGATGTGTCCACACCCTGATGCCGTTTTCACAGTTCTCACAAGATTTGTTTTCAGCTAATTTTATGGTCTTGCTAGTCAATGAATATTCTTATGCTCTATAACCAGAAATCATAGAAATGGTTTAAGACTTTGTAAGATCCTTGCAAAATGAAGGGAACACATATTGGAGACCCCCACAAGTGGGGACTATCAAGATCAATGTAAATGGAGCTAGCGTCTGACATTAATGGAGCAACTGTGATGATGATCTAAAATGACTTGGGAATTTTTGTAGGACGCAACTCAAAAAACTATGATTCTTGCATGGTCGAGAAGGCTTAAGCCTCGGCGTGTCACCTTGGTTAAAGACATGCTCAAGCATTTTAAATGCAACCAGTAATATTGGAAGGTGACAATGTTTAAATTTCCAACAAACTCAATAAAATAGAAAGTGAACTACTATGGCATAAAAGGTCCATCATCAAAGAATGTTGTTAACAACTCATACGTTTTTTTTTGTGCATTAGTGACCTTGTAAACCATCCCTTGACTTCCACATTTATTTCTTATTTCTCTTAGTTACACATTTATATATGTTACATGTTCACAATATGCAATTATTATGATGAACTTATTTATGTTTGTTTCTTAGTGGATGGATGGATGAATATTTTATACATATGGGGTAAAGGGGATTTTCATGGAAAATTATGTCCTCAAGAAATACCTCAAGAGAACTATAGACAATTATATATTGTTCAACATGGGAGGACTAATTCTCTAATTATTGGTATAGGCTTGAAATTCTCTTGACAATGGGTGAGTAAGGACAACTCACTTGCAAAGTCATTTCATGTGAGATAGCTGCCATTGTGATTTATCCTCAATCATGGAAGTGTTACTTTACATCTACATGCTTGTGTCGTGTGCACTAGTATACATTGAATTAGATTGCCAATGAGTATATGTTTGTGGAAATTCTCAAACAATATTGTGGTACCATACTTATTCTTCTCTTTATAAAGTCATCTTAATTATTTACTTAAGGATTCTAGTAGTCATTCAGATGGATAAATCTAATATTTTTATTGATCAAAATGTGATGCTCCTTGAGTAATATCCTGATTAGTTTGTTATTGGAAAAATTTATCAAGGTGATTGGATAGTTTCCAAGATAAGAATCTATCACTGGTTTCCCACATGTGCACTTTAATGCATAGGTTTATAATCTATTATTTGAAGAGATCTCTTGTTACTGCATAGATAATAGAAAGGAATTTGTATTAAATAGGCTTTTATTTATATTCTAAAAGTTCATTTATTTTGAAAAGGTTTTGGTCCAAAGAATTTACTATTTACAAGAGGTGTTATATTTAGATGATAAAGGGATCATATCTTTGAGTTGTGTGTGAGTATAATTATTCTCAAGGATTTTAAGGGGATTCTAAGTTTTGGAGGATACTTGTATTAAAAGGATAGGTTAAAGAGATCTCTAAGAATTTTTTTTTTTCTGAATTTATTTAGTAGCATTGTTGTAGTTCCGAGATTTATTAAAATGACTAAAATACCCTTGATATGTCCTAAATACTAGATGATATTCTAATCATGTTAGAAGTCTACTTGATGTGTCTCCCTTCCTTTCATTGATAGTACCACAAATGGTGAGAATTACAAAAGAGTACACCTAAAGGTAGGGTTACTCCATCTCAAGAGTAGGCATCACAAGACAAAGCTGCCTAAAGAGTAGCACCTCTAGATAGAGATAGATAAGAGTACACCTTAAGCAATGGCTAATTAAGCCAAGAAGAGAACCTCAAGGACCCTCCCAACAAAGGTTTTGAGT
This sequence comes from Platanus orientalis, assembly GCA_025762735.1. NCBI lineage: Eukaryota > Viridiplantae > Streptophyta > Magnoliopsida > Proteales > Platanaceae > Platanus > Platanus orientalis. The sequence continues at coordinate 16,452 of JAOXJP010068200.1, forward strand.
TGGGGCTCAAAAGCAACAAGCGATAAAAACCCATATTAGTAGAGGGAAAATGGAAGTGCACACTAGCCCAGATACAACCAAAAAGCCTATATAAACCCATTAAATCCTACACAAAGTCTAAGTTTGTTAAAAATTAGTTTCAGTGTAAAATTAGGGTTTTTCTAGTTCCATCTGAAGACTGCTAGCTAAGGTTATTTGGAGTGTGCATCTATTAGAGAGATTGAGGTGTTTAAATCTAGAAGAAGACTAGGGAACTTCAATGAAGAAAAAAAATAGAATTGTATTAGGTTTCACTTTCTCAACGTGAGGAGAGGTTGAGAATTGCTTGAATATGTAATTTTGCATCAACAAATTTATTAAATTTGTTACATCACACAATTTCCTATTATGATTAGGAAGCCTTGCTAAAAAAGAACAAAAGAATCAAATCACTTACTATTGTGTTGTTCCTAATCCCAAAGATTCCTCATAGATATGGTTCATTGTATGAGGACACATAACAACTTAGGGTTAGGTGTCGTTCTCCATAGGTTTCTCCAAATCTTTCTCTTTATAAGTATATGCCACCTTATCCCTACCATATTATTTAATATTTGAAAATTTTGTGTGCAACCGTGTGCATATATATCTTGAGAGAAATTTTGCATATCTTTCTCCACACTCCTCATCAAACTAGGTTGAGGCACATGGCCCCGTTTGATACATAACAACTAGAAGGCCTCTTGTAGCAAAGGTTTGATAAAGATGTTAGCCACTTTATTGGATAATGAGACAAACTAAGTAATCAAAGACTCGAATGCCTCTTTCTCACAAACATAATGATAACCAACCTCAATATGTTTCATTCTAATATGAAATACAAGGTTAATTGACATGTACAATGCGTTGAGATTGTTGCAATATAAGATTGGTGTTGTGATAGATGAATCTCAATATCACGAAGAATAAGGAACAACCAAGTGATCTCTCCAACCGTTAATGACAAAAAGTGATACTCGGCTTCTGCATTGGACTGAGCCACAATAGGTTGTTTTTTGTACTCCATGATAGACATGTTTTATTACAAAAGGTACAAAATCCAGTTGTTGAGAATTGTGTCTGTTGACAACTAGCCCAATCAGCATCTAAATAGGTACAAAAGATCAAAAGGACTGACACTAAGCATACCATTTTAATAACAAAAAATTGATCCCAAGTTTTCTTTTCTATAAATTGAAAGATGTGATTCACACTATAGGAAATATCATGTCAAGTCAAGTTCAAATATTGTAGACTTCCTATAATACTCCTGTGTTGCTAAGGATAATAATAAGAATGAGTGACTAAATTAACAGACTTCTTTTTCATCATTGGAGTTTATATGGGCTTGTATACCACTCATTTGGGCCTGTGCATAGTTTGAGAGAGATGTAGACCATCATCAACTCATGTTACTTTGATCCCTAGAAAATAATGTATGAACCCTAAATCCTTTATCACGAATTCTTTTCTCAAACAATTGATAAACCATTCCAGAAAAACTTGATTATCTCCAATCACAATCATATCTTTAACATATAAAAAAACAATCAAAGTGCCTTACTTGGTATGGCAGACAAACATAGAGAAATCAATTGTGTTGCAACAAAACCCAAGGGTCAATAAATAACTACTAAATCGGTTGAATCAAGTGTGAGGAACTTGATAAAGTTCATACAACGCATTCTTTAGACGACAAACATGATTGAGCTTGTTGGTTGGATCAATGAAGTCTAGAGGATTTTCCATATATACCGGTTCTTATATATGCTCATGAAGAAATGCATTCTTTACATTGAGTTACTAATATTCCACTCATTCATTATAGAAATCATAAGAATCATTCTGATGCGTCCTTGCTTGATCATAGGTGAGAAGGACTCTGTAAAACCTAGACCCTCAATTTAATTCTTTTCTTTCTAACATGATGGGCTTTGAGTCTTTCCTTTTTAGGAGATTATGGGACCAATTCCCTATTATCGTTATGATAAAGGTCATTGATTTCCTCTTGCATAGCTATAGTCCAACCCGAATGTTTAAGTGCCAATTTAATGGTCTTTAGTTCTATAGGAAGCTGAACATGGGCTAAATTTGCATTCTTAGGATTTGGTTTCACAATTCTTGGTCATGAACGTGTCATAATCACATGACCTATATCATAGGTTATTGTTATGATGCCAAAATAGGAATAGATTATGGCAATAGATTTGCATCATTTAAAGGAGCATCTGATATTGGAGAATCCGATTGATATGGATCAAGCAAGAGATCATCTAATGGAGAGAATCGGATAGTTGTACATCTGATATAGGAGATGACATAGGATTATCATCACTTTGATTAGTAGGTGGACTAGTTGTGTTAAGATGGCCATTTTCTAATGAGTGAATTTGTTATGGTCTCTTTTTTGCCATCAAAAGATGGAGATCGGGACTCGGCCATGGGCTTGGTTGGGTTAACCCATTCTTTGAAAGTGGCTTTCTTTGTGTTAATTTGAAAAATATATAACAAAGTAGGATTAGAAAATGGAAAAATATTCTTATCTAAAACAATATGCTTGGAAATGTATATATTACTGATATCCTTTCATGTCAAATGTTTTAACCCATGAAAATCCATGACAATGATTTTGGCCCAAACTTATTTGATCCATAATCCCATAGATAAGGAAAACACTTGCTTCCAAAAACTTTAAAAGAATTAAAATATGGTTATTTCACAATAAGTCTCTTATATGGTGAACACCTATTTAACACAGACGACGACATCCAATTTTTCATAAAAATGGCAGTGGTGAACAAATTTACTTAAAATCATTTAGGCATAAGAAAATGAGCCAACATCGTGAGGCCCAACTTTGTAATATTTTGGTGTTTATGCTCAAATAATCCATTTTCTCTAGAGTCTTCTAGATGACACATGATAGAGAATTCTACATTTTTCTAAATATTAAAAAAATCTATTTGTAGAATATTCCCCTCTTGCATCATATTGGAATATTTTTTTTGTACTAAGTTGTCTTTCCACCAAGGCTTGATAATTTAGAAAGCATTGATTTTTTTTTTTTTAATTTCTTCTTAAGTGAATATAGCCAAGTAAATCTCATGCATCCATCAATAAATGTGAAGTAATAATGACATTGGTGAGGAGATAGAATGGGTGTTGGACCCCATATATCTAAATGAATCACAATTAATGGTTCAATAAAAAAATTCGTTAAAAAAGAAATGTCAAATGACAAACCTTTCATAATTGACAACTATCACAAATCATATTACTTTTATTCCAAGGACTAATTTTGATAAAATCATAGTTACATAAATCTATAATCACTTTGGATTGTGGATGCCCCAATGCCAATGTCTTGATTGAGTCGTGAATGGCCCTTGTGTGATTTAGTTGCGATGCAAATTGCCTTATTTATAGTCATGAATGTCTCATTCAATCGTGGGTTACCGCAAGTCACCCTAGGGAGACTCTGCTTGAATTTTCAATCGGAAATTAAATTCTTAATGACTTTAATTGCCCTTGATTTTCAATAAGACCTCAAATGCTAATGTCTTTTCATGATTCAAATTGTGATTGAGGTTATCTGTGACTAAACATTGGTTGTAGCCAAGTATGAATCACAACTGAATTTGAATTGCGATTAAAATTTCATGCCTAGTCAAATTTTTGTAATTTCCTTTTTTTATTTTTTATTTTGTTAAAAGGTTGAATTTCTCATTAGAAATCAAAATGAGATTAAAATTGTTCTTCATCAAGAGCAAGAGATATCAGGGTTACATCAAATGAATCAAGACTCCAACATCCTTCCTTATGTTCTTTGGCTACGGTTGAAGCCATGTGATGTGCCATCTTGTTGCAGCTTCTAGGGACATGAGAGATTGCGGTTGTAAATCTTAAAAGAGTTCTGCAATCTTTGATAATCCTCTCTATTTTCCAAGGAGGTTTGGCTTCCTTTTTCATTAACAATTTGGTGACCAATTGACAATCACCTTCAATGATATAGGCATTGGCTCCAAGTTTTCCTACAAGTTACAACCTTAATAAAAATCCCCATGCTTCTGTTTCCTCTATTGTACCTCCACTTATTATTTTAGATGAACCTTCAATAAGAGTTCCCATGTGATCTGTCATAATAGCTACTGCGGCTCCTATTGGTATAATAGCTCCATCCACATTGATTTTGATATGCCATTATAGAGGGGGGGGACCGGCTGGGATTGCCAATGGGTATTACTTTGGGTAGCCAATGGGTCTCTACTAAATCCATTCTCTAATGGATTATTGAGTGCAGTTTGAATGTCATTGTGCATCTTGGAGGCTGTGTGGATGATTGAGGTAGCTGAGATAATGTGCCTATTGAAGACCTTATCATTCCTAGCTTTCCAGATGAACCATATAAAGAAATACATCAAAGTTGAATATACATATGTTTTAGGAAACAATGCACACCAATCTTCTATCCAATCCGTGAATGATTTGTTAGTTTCATGAATTCTAAAACCCTTTAAAACCCAGTTGGGAACCAAACCACACTAATTGTGAAAATTCATAATTGAAGAATATGTGGTCAACTATTTCTGTTTCTTTTTCACAAAAGGTGCATAATGGGTCTATGGTTTTGGTGAATTTGGATAGGTTTCCTTTGACAACAATTGCATTATATAAACATTTCTATATGAATATAACAATTCGTAGAGGGGTGCTTTTTAGATGCCACAATGCTTTAAAATTTTTCCTAAGATTGGATTCCATTTTGGAGGAAGATGAGGCCATTCTTTTAATGTATTGTGTGTATGTTGATTTGGTGGAGAAATTACCTAAAGGAGCAAGAGTCTAGAATGGGCTGTCACTATCATGTCTATCCACTTCACTGAGATGAATCTTTTGTATTGCTTTCACCACATATGTTCAAAACACTTATGGCAATGGCTACCAAAAGAGAATACTTCCCTGAAGAAGGCAAAAAGAGTTCATCTTTGCTGGCCTGTCTGCAAGGAAAATCTTTTATTTGGTCCTACAACGATAAATAGAAGCACCTTGGTGAGAAAATATAATACATTTGATACCTAGGACCAGCCTAGAAGAGTACAACATGCAAAGGTGCAACCTAAAACAATGGATGATTTTTCGACATTACATTTGTAGTATCGTGTTTCCTTATTAATTAGTATTATGTTATGGCCAATCCTGTTGTATCATATTCTTCCATTCTTTAATTGCAATGCGAACGTTGCTTTTTTTTTTTTCCTTCTTCTTATTCTTTTTTTTCTTGACAGACAAGTGGGTTAGTGAGTTGTTAGTAAGTGAAGAGGGGTTCTAAACCTAGGCCTATTGTACAAACATAAAATAAACATACAAACCGATCGAATTTGGGTTAATTATAAGTCAAAATGAGAAAAAGCAGGCATAAACAAATCAATCCCATAGAACACAAGAATTTACGTGAGAATCCTCTCCTATGAGTAGACCTATCTGCATGCACACAGGAGCAATGGGACACATACCCCCTCCAAAAAAGGGAGTAAATTTTCACTTTTTATGGGGCAAGTGTCCTTCAGCACCAGCAGATAAGTCTGGCCACAGGAGAAGATTATTTTTGGTTTTGACAATAATACTGCCTATGTCAACGGGCGTAGACCATCAATAAGCTTTTCACGTAATGAAGATTTCGAGTTACAACGAGATCTCCCAAAAATTCTCCAGAGTATTGAGCACCAAAATCTTACGAACAAGACTATATATGTTGGTGCAAATTATCTGAATTGCACACGGAAACCCAAAAAATCCAATATAAACTACGGGCTCGGGTCACTCTCGGGATCCAACAAAACGGGTTGCACCTTGGATTGAATTTGAGACATCATAACACTTAAAATAAAATAAGAAAATGTGGAAACAGAAGAACTGAGATTTTTTATTTTATTTTATAAATATAACAAATTCAATCATTTTCATGTTTTTAGCATGCATCAGCAACGTCATGGTCTCTGATATGTTACCAATTGTTCCAAGGGTATGGAGAAGAGTCAACAATCCCCTTCATTTTCATGGTCCCAAACAAGGTCCTAATAATCGGCATAGAAAGCATGTGATCAACCGACTCAAATATAAAAAAGAAGGAAAGAAGAGAAATCTAGGCAAGCTGTTGGTAAGTTATGGTTGGTTCGCCTATTATAGACTTCATAACCCCAACAGTGTACATTTGAGTCTCTAGCTTGATTTCTTCTGCCTAAAAGCATGGAAATTCGGAGAGAGGAAGAGGATGAGAGCTTGTCCATGTCCCCCCCAACCATGGGGACTATGCAAATTACTGGCAGCAATGGCTTTGGTCACAACGTAGAGTTCATGTCTCAAGCATATTTGAGAAATAAGAATCCAACCATAGATATTATAGAGCCCGAGTGTTCAATTACCAGTAACGATCGTCCTCTTCCAATATATCTCAAGGTATTCCATCTTTAACTTCAATTTGCCTTTTTTACATCTTCATTTGTAAACAGACCCTAGCGAGAGAACTCTTATGTTGTGTTTGGATGGCACATGGAAATGAATTTATATCCTCAGGTCCACAATGTTGGTGCTCCACTGGTACTCCACAGAACACAAAGGAGGTGGGGTCCACATATTTTTAAAAAAAGTCAACTTTAAAAAAATGTATGGGACCCAACTCTTTGTGTCTTGGAGTACCAGTGGAGCATCAACATTGTGGACCAGAGGATTCGGCCCCCATAGAAATGCCTTAGAAAAATTGTTTCACCCGTTAAATGCAAAATGAACCATGAAAAAAATGAAAAAATAAAAATAAAAATAAAAAGCAGTTGATGTTCATGAAAGAAAGTGCATTAAAAAAATGAATCTTCTTAAACCCTTTTATTTTTTGCCATATCCTTCTCAAAGCCTACATATAGCACAAAAGTCGATCAATATTGATTTTTAAGTCAAACACATTTCCTGAGTTTTGTAATACTTCAAAAAAAATGTGAATATACTTTAATGCATTAACCATGCTACAAAGTGTGCTTGACGTGTTAAACTCATTAAAACATGTTCAAACACAGTATCTAAACACCATCTTATATTTTACCCATTGGTCAAATGAGTAATCCAGCCTTGCCTATTGATCCACACTTGTGTTTATTTCATACATGAAATCAAAAATTCCAAAAGCTGTATAAACTTCAGGATAACTAAGATTACATTTCAAATTTGTTGCAACTGCATACACGACACTTTCCAATGTATAGAAATAGCCCATGCCACCCTGCTCTAATTTCTTTTATTTTACTTGAATGAAGCAAATTTTTAGTAATAAGCATCAGGATGCTTCAGTGCAAACCACTTATGGGGATCAGGTTCAAATTGAGGCCTGAGAATGATTTAAAATTTCCATTTAATAATAAGAAGAGTTTTCTACTTGTATCTATTTTATTTTGCAGTTTGAAGATGTGGAGTTTAAGGTAAGAAGCAGCCAAGCTTACTCAAAGAACCCGGTGAAGGCTCTGCTGTCAAAGGTGACCTCACAGTCGGACATGGAGCAAGCGAATTACAAGCATATCTTGAAGGGAATAACAGGAAGCATAGGCCCTGGAGAAATCCTCGCTTTGATGGGACCTTCAGGTAGCGGGAAGACCACCTTACTCAAGATTATCGGGGGTAGATTGCGCGAAGGTGTTAAAGGGAACATCACTTACAATGACATTACATATAATCCAGTCCTTAAGAGAAGGTTAGCCCAACCAAGAAAGAATAATACTATTTTGTGTATAGATGATATTGTAGTCTATCTATTAGAGATGCAAGATTGAATCTTCATGCATTTTCTTGTATGAAAGAAGTGCTTGTTTTGATTAAAATTAGAGACTTCAATTACTCTACAGGATTGGATTTGTGACCCAAGATGATCTGCTGTTACCTCAACTAACAGTGAAAGAAACCTTAGTTTTTGCTGCATTTCTGAGGCTTCCCAAAAACATGAGCCGGCAACAAAAATATTCAAGAGTAGAGATGATTGTGAAGGAACTAGGCCTTGAAAGGTTTGTCTGAGTCTATGAATGCAATTAGAAATAGTGATTAATTCTTACACTCAAGCTTCCCATGTTATCTGTTCGTTATAAGTTTGTGATGAACATTTTCTTTTATTAGGTGAAGTGCCATCTTAATAGATCAAATGAAGCTTAAACATGTATGACTTGAGATGATTATTGTAACTAAGAATAACTGTAAATTTTCTCCTTCTAATACAGATGTCTCCATACAAGAATAGGAGGATCATTTGTGAAAGGAATATCCGGAGGAGAAAGAAAAAGAACTAGTATTGGTTATGAAATTCTTGTAGATCCTTCACTGTTGTTACTTGATGAACCCACTTCAGGCCTTGATTCCACCTCTGCAAATAAACTCCTTCAGATTCTTCAAGGGATTGCCAAGGTAGAATCTACTAGGTTACAATGACTAATTCACGGTTACTTACCAAGAATATATATGCTTTAACAGTTGCACTAATGGATTCATAGGCAGGAAAGACGATAATCACAACAATTCACCAGCCCTCAAGTAGGATGTTCCACATGTTTGACAAGCTTTTGCTGATATCAGAAGGTCATCCGGTGTACCATGGTCGGGCTAGAGAGTCCATGGAGTATTTTTCATCATTGAGATTTTTACCTGAGATAGCCATGAACCCTGCAGAATTCTTGTTAGATTTAGCAACTGGACAATTGAATGACATTTGTGTCCCAGAAGAGTTAGATGCACCTCGAGGCACTCCTGAATTCGAGAGAGATGTAGTTAAAGTAAGTAATTCCTTCAAATTGACAGTTTTTTTTTTTGTTCATTTACTAAGAGAATATAATTTCTTCTTCTCCAAGATAATCAAAGCAAATGGAATGAATTTTTTAATATGTTACCCTGAGTGTTCCTAATTATAGTGTTTTCTGATGTCTTTTATCCCTTATTTTGTAAGTTTAAATATGTACTGAAGGATATTTCCATGTTGTTTCATATGGCATATTAGTATTTACAGTTGAAGTATAAAATATTTGTGGAACCTAAGGAAAAAGAAGAGAACCATCGAACGACAAAAACACCAGAGCATCTTCGATTAGCTATTCAAGTTAAGAAGGACTGGACCATGACCTGGTGGGAGCAGTTCATGATATTATGGAAGAGAACGTTTAGAGAGAGACGTAGAGACTACTTTGACATGTTAAGACTAGTGCAATCCCTTGGAGTCGCAGTCCTACTAGGCCTTCTTTGGTGGAAATCCAACACTAGAACAGAGGCTCAACTCAGAGATCAGGTATTGTTCTGAGATTTCGAGTCATGTAACATTGATATTTTTCCATGAATTAGGGTGTCTGGAATCTTGGATAATTTTCGATCGACATGGACGTAAAGTTGTAGAAGCTGTTTTCTAATCTCTAGGATTTTTTTTCAACGTTCCTTGACGTAGGTTGGACTAATGTTCTACATCTGTATTTTCTGGACATCTTCGTCGATATTCGGAGCTGTGTATGTCTTCCCATTTGAGAAGGTCTACTTGGTGAAAGAAAGGAAAGCCGACATGTATAGACTTAGTGTGTACTACGTATGCAGCACCCTATGTGACATGGTGGCTCATATTTTCTATCCTACCTTTTTCATGCTCATCTTATACTTCATGGCTGGCTTCAAGAGAACAGTTCCTTGCTTCTTCTTGACATTATTTGTAATGCTGTTGATAGTCATTACAAGCCAAGTAAGTCAAGAAGCTTGAAATGATTGGATTCTCTTGTCATTTGGCAACAATTAAAATGGTTTCTTTCTCTACGTAGGGGGCAGGGGAACTCTTTGGAGCTGCTGTTCTAAGTATAAAAAGAGCTGGGATGATTGCCTCCTTGGTTCTAATGTTATTTCTCCTCACTGGAGGTTATTATGTCCAGGTAATTGGATCTATTATTTCATTATGGATAGAAGATTTTGCATAATAGGCATATTCTCTGGTTGTCAAAAAAACCATCTTTGAAACTTTTGTTTTCCTCTATCACTTGATACATTGCTAAGCTAACTCCAAACTTCTTCTTCCATTTTTTTTTATATTTTGTGGCAGCACATACCGGAATTTATGCAGTGGTTGAAGTACATATCCTTCATGTACTATGGGTTTCGACTTTTATTGAAAGTGCAGTACTCTGGAGATCAATTATATGAGTGTGGAAGCAAAGGAGGATGCCGAAGATTGCAAAGTTCACCAACATTTGACACAGTAAACTTAGATGGTGGCTTGAAAGAAGTCTGGGTTCTGTTAGCCATGGCTCTAGCTTATCGAATATGTGCTTACGCTTGCCTTCGTAGGAAAATAAACATTTCTCATCTTTAATTAGTTATTGTTTATCAATAGAACCTCTACACTGATAAACTAACATTCATCTGGCTCAATACATGATTTGAACCGAGGGAAATTTGTAACTTCTGAAGCCATGGGAAAGACAAGTAATAGGTTGACGGTTAATTCTAAACCATTTTTTAGGGTTTAATTAGTAGTGCATATATGGGTATAAAACAACACATCCATGTAGTGTCTCACACTGCAGGATGTGTATATGTAATCATGTTTCTTCTAAATGGGGTTATACAAAGTGTCTTCTTTCTTGATGTGCCTTGAAGTTCGTTACTTAAATATCTCTTATAAGAGAGGATCGATTACTGTGAAAATGAAAGAATGGGACAAGAGCTCCGAGGATGGGAATGCTTCCATGGAATTTAAAGCTTCTTCATTTCCATTTGGGATGAGGATCCATAAGTAGACTAAGCTAGAAGAGTTCAGATCACTTGTAGCCAATGCTACAGGAACCGCCTGTAGATATCCACTCAGGATGCAAAATATCGCCTGGTAGGGTATTCATGTAAAGACAAAGGGGCAATTTGGTAAGTAAATGAATTTACAGAGGGTATCTATATTGTTGAAATATAATATGTTTATTAAGTCATATCTCTCCTAAAGCATTAGGGTTTTGGGAGAGTTGGTTAATTTATTTCTTAATGTGGTGTTAGAGCAAGTTCGGCCCATATAAATAAATCAATCTCTATGCTTATCATGGAAATGACAAGTGTGATGATAGCAATGGAAATACTCTAAAAATTACTCATACTAGTGATACTTTTTTGGATAATAGATATGAAAATTTAAAATAAAGATTGTTTCACTAGTTTTAGAATTGAAGAAATATCTTTTATTTGTTAGATAATTTATAAGTGATTTTCCATGTTTTTTGAATTTTCGAATGGTGGATTTGTGATAAAGGATATGGACACCCAGAAAATCGTGATAGAGGGAATTAGAATGGGCAATTTGCATGCCTTTATACACCATGGCTATAGACTTTCTTCTCAAATAGAAACCATGCTACAATTAAGGAGATATGGCATTGGCAATTGGGACATCCACTGTCACACCCCAGACCTTGGATACACAATAGGTTTTGTGTCGTGATAGATCATCTTTCCTCGCCTTCCTTTGTAACACATAGGTTGGCGAGGAAATGAATCCATCCAAAATTTCTACCGAAATTTCGATAACATAATGATTGTAAAGTAGACCCCTGAGAAATTTTCTACCTCAGTTATTTAGGTACAAGATAATCCACAATGAATATAATACTTCAAAATATCCATCACCATCATTCCATATCTTTCCATTAACATCCATTTATGCAAATCCATAAAATAAATTAAATAACAATTATTTAATAAATCCAAAAGTAGTAAATAAAATTGTTAAGGTTCCTTAATTTAATAAAATCTAAAAAGTAGTACAAAACCATCTATCAAGTAAACTACTCTATGACTATCTAAATAAAAGTTGTAAGTATATTTGCTGACCACTTGACCTCAGGGTTTCGTGCTATGCTAAAAATCTATTTCTCTTGTTCTAGTCTTTGACTAGGATTCTCTATGAGGTTTTATATTTTTGGGTCAGCTATACGAGCTCAATAAGAAGAATTTTATTTTCACAATTAAGGTTAGAGAAGAAAACAACATAACACTCAATCAAACATATTCATGATCCTTTATATAACATCATGACAAATAGAAATCAATGTGCATACAAACAAGATAGATCAAATGATATCTAAAACCATATGCATCATAATGCATTGCATGTAAGCCAAATTTGGCACCCATGGTGTAATGTAGAAGGAGTCGATGTGCTGCTCATATAAATAGCAACATAGAAATGGCTATGCATCTTACAGAAATCCATAGCATCGGTTGTATAAAATAGCCCAAACTCTAATAATAGGTTACATGCCATCAATGAAGCACAATCAATGCCTAAGTCTCATGCACCAAAACCATATGGAGTCAGTAGAATATCATAATGCTTCTGGATCCCACGAGCGATCTATCCCTATTTAGAATAACTAATCAAATCCGGGGACTCATTCCATGCCTTTACACGGGATAACATAGATACAATAACCTGAACCAAGTTGAGTGATTTCCATTAGGAGTCACGTAGGCAGCTCCAAGATCACTATGCTTGGGGGTTCCATCTACGTCCCAATACACATGGACAAGCTAGTAACAGATACGTCTATCTGACTTTTACCTCAATTAAACCCAATTAACGAGGCGACTCTAGATCTCCAATATTCGGGGGTTTCTTTTGCATCTTAATATGCGGGATAATTCATCATAGTTCATCAACCTACTATTATCAGGTCACAATAAAAGAAATATGAATCTTGATACCATAATAATTCGGCCAATAAAACTTGTTATGCGAAAACCTAAATCTGGGATTGTATGCAACAAAGAAGAAGAGAGAAAATAAAGCAAACAATAATCGCACAAAGAAAACAAGACGATTTACGTGGTTCTGCTTGAAGCCTACGTCCACGGGTGAAAATAGAGAAGAGTTTTCACTATGATCAAAACAGAGATTACAATGAATAGTGCAGCAACACGAAAATTGAGAAACCCCTAAAACCCTAATCTTCGCTGGTTGGATCCGGACCCCAAATCAGCTACAAAGTGGGTCAAAAAATTTCGGCTAGGGCTTCACCCCCGGAC
>JAOXJP010068201.1:0-15404 GCA_025762735.1 Platanus orientalis
GCCAAAATTGACCTGGGTGGAGGTAGTAAGGAGGGACATGGCAGCTTGTAATTTAACGACAGATATGGCCCTAAACAAAGCGGAATGGCAGAACAGGATTCGTATAGCCAACCCCAAATAGTTGGGATAAGGCTCTTTGTTGTTGTTGTTGTTGTTGTTGTTGTTGTTGTTGTAATAAGGCCTCTTTAATGGACGAAGGGGTTTTATAATTATTTTAGTCTTAGGGGTCTCATTGTAATAATCAAAAGTTGCCAAGTTTAGGGAATTTTGGTGTACACGAGTAGCCAAAATTTTGGCTTATTTTGACTATTAAAACAGCCAAATGGGACCCACATCCAACTGGTCGTACAAGCCAAAAAGAGAGTCAACTTAGAAGAGATTTTTATTTTTTATAAGAGAAATTCAATTACGAGAAAAGGGATGAGAATCCCCAAAGACAAGGAAACAACAACAAACAAAACAACCAAAGAAAACAAAGGAAAACTAGTTACATATGAAAAGATTGGACTATTCCCTTTTAGAGCCCTAGAAACACACCATGTCCTTAACCTTCATATACACATTCAAAGCTGGCTCCACACACCCTTCAAACACCCTTTGATTCCTCTTGAACCAAATTCTCCAACAAACGGATAGACAAAGAAGCTTCCAAAGGATCTATCCCTTCTTCGAAATCCTCCACAACTTCCAAGGGGTGAGCAACCCCATGATCTCATTAGGGAAGACCCAAGCTAGGCCAATCTCTTTTAAGAACAAACACCACACCTCGGAGGCATTGCGACAATGAATAAAGATGTGGTTAATGCATTCCGCCTCTTGAAGGCAAAGAAGGCAGACATTGGAGAGAATCATCCCCTTATACTAGAGAAGATCAATAGTAGGGAGATGGCCTCTAGCTGCAGTCTAAAGGAAGAAAGCCACTTTCGAAGGGATTTTGAGTTTCCATAGTAAAGTCCAAGCCGGATCCATTCCAACCCCAAACCATTTAGCCTTCCTCCATGATTTGGCAAAGAAAATACCATTTTTAGATAAATATCAAATCATACAATCCTCCCATTCAGGTCTCAAACAAATATAGTCAATGACACTAAGAAGATTACCCATTTCCTTAATTTCCTAGTCATTTAGTCTTTTGCGCAGGTCCATATTCCGAATTCTAGCATTCCCCAAGGATACACACTAGTAGCTCACCTAGCTTCCTTCTCTCTGGTAAAACAGGTTGTACACGGGTATTCCAACATGAGAGGTCTGGGAGAGCAACAACGATCCCTCTAAAAGGAGGTTTTAGTACTCAATCCCACAACAATCCTAGTCCCTTGTTTAAAATCCATTATGTCATTCATGATCACCCTCCAACAACTACAACCATAAGGGCGGAAAGGAAATTTGGATTCCCAATCATTCAAAAGGCCATATTTACTAGCAATCACTTGTCTTTGCAAACTCTCCAGCTCCCGACCAAATCTCCATAGTCATTTGGAAAGGAGAGCCTTGTTCACATCTCGAATTCGTTAATGCCGAGCCCTCCATACTTTTTTGATCTACAAATGTCTTTCCAAACCACTAAATGCATGTCATCACTTTGGTTGCCCCTTCGACTCTTCCCCACAAAAAAAAAATTTGACATTGCCCAATCTTCTTTTCCACATAAATAGGGATGGTCAGTAAAGAGAGGAAGTAGGTAGGAAGACTTGTTAGAACCGACTTGATTAGCACCAACTTTCCTCTCTTAGAAAGAAAGCTCCCTTTCCACCCAGCCAGTCTTTTTTGAATTCGGGAGACCACCGGATCCCAAATCGTAGGGTTCTTATAAGAGGCCCCTAGGGGAAGCCCAAGATAAGAAGTAGAGAGAGAACCCATAGTGCAACACAAAGACACCGCCAATATTTCCATATTGCCCACATTACCGACCCCAAACATTATGCTTTTTGGAAGGTTCATTTTAAGCTTGGAAACTGCCTCAAAGCATCTAATGGCACACCTCAGACATAACACATGCGCTTCAGAGTCTTTACATACAATGAGGGTATCATCTGGGAACTATAAGTGAGACAACAATGTACCATTGTTTTCGACTCAAAAGCCCTCCAAAAGACCACCCTGGAAAGCTTAGAAAGGAGAGCCCCAAAAGCCTCATCTACAATCAGGAACAAAAAATAAGAGAGGGGATCTCCTTATCTCAAACCTTTGAAACCATGAAAGAATTCCACCGAAGATCCATTTAGAAGAAGGGAGAAGGAAGCAGTGTCATAACTTTTCTTCATCCATCTGCGTCATTTATTACCAAATCCCAACTATCTTAGCATGTAGTTCAGGACCACTGAAGTAACCATATCGTAAGCTTTCTTAAGGTCCAGTTTGCAAAGTAATCCTTCCAGGAATGCACATTAATTGGGAGAAATTACTTCCAATAAGGCCACTTTTAGGCGACAAGCCAAGGATTTAGCCAAAATTTTGCAAACACTGCCCACGAGACCAATAGGTTTAAAGTCCGACAACTTGTTACCATGTTACTTTTTTGGGATAAGCAAAAGGAATGTTGCATTACTGTCCAGATCGAGAAAGCTTTCAGCATGAAAGTTGGTGATGGTATCCATGAGATCCCTTTAACCGTGTCCCAACAACATTTGAAGAAAGCCATCGTGATTCCATTAGGACCTGGGGCTTTGTCATCCTCAATGCCCTAAACCACCATTTTTATCTCATCCTCCTCAAAAGGCCTTTCTAACCAAGCCCTCGTAGCAACGGAAATTCTCTTAAAATGAACTCCATTCAACTTGGGTCTTTTAACACTTGGCTCTTTATACAGTTTCATAAAATAGGCTGCAATATGGTCTTTCAGAAACTCAGGCACCACCTCTCTCCCATCTTTATCATCAAGGGAATGAATGTAGTTTGTGTTCCTTCGACAAGAAGCCACCCTGTGAAAAAATCGAGTATTATTATCTCCCTCCTTAAGCCACTTCACCTTTGCTTTTTTGCTTCCATTTAATCTCCTCAAAGTAAGTGGTCCTCTCATAATCCTGCTTAGCCAAATCCTGCATCTGTCTCTAAGTATCTAGCAGACAACCTTGTTCCTTATTTGAATCTCAAAAGATGATCTCATCTAATAACTGCTTCTTTTAGACTCCATGTTTCTAAAAGATTCTTTGTTCCAGACCCTAAGACGACCTCTGAGGAGCTTCAGCTTTAATCTCATTCTCTGGTCGGGCTTCCCAATCACCAAAAAAGAATCCCACCAACTTTTGACAAGATCATTAAAGTTTCGATACTAAAGTCACATGTTTTCAAATTTAAAAGGTTTACAAGCCCCTCCAGCTAACTTACTGCAAAGGACCAACAGGGTATGATCAAACACCAACCTGGGTCTTGCTAAACCCTTAGAAAAAGGGAAAGCAAGATCCCACTCCGCGGATAGAAAAAATTTGTCCAGCATGCTCAAGATAGGGGGAGAGTGCATATTAGACCAAGTGAAGGAGGCTCCGAAGATAGGCACATCTCAAAAACCCTGACCATCCACAAAATCAGCAAACATTCAAGAGCCAGAAGACGACCCTTTGTCACCCAACCTCTCATCCGGATTCAGAATCTCAATGAAAACCCCACATACACACCATGGCCCAATCCACAAGCGGCACATATTCACCAATTCCTGAAAGAAGAGAGGCTTCAGCTCAGACACACAAGGACCATACACACTAGTCACAACCCATTCGTCATCAAACCCTCTCCTCCGACCACGAACCAATACCGAAAAGTTGTTGACCCAAGACAGGAGAATTTCGATCTTCCTAGTGTCCCACACAACCCAAATACCTCCAACAAACCCTCTAGAAGGCAAGAAAATTCCATTAACCAAAGCAAAAAGACAAATTTGGCGCAAAAAGGGATAATGGATTTCAATTTTATTTCCAGCAACACCACCAACTCTATTTTTTTTTTTAAATGGTAAGAAAATACTTTATTAGAAATAATATAACAAAAGAGAGCAAAGAGGTGAATCACTGCGCAGGTGATATCACAAAATATGAACATAATCAAAGCCCCAACAAACGAAAATTACAAGCACTCCCTCCAAATAAATTCACATTCCCCCTCATCAAAAGATGTTTAAGTAGAAGCCCACTCAAAGAGGGACTTGTATATTAAGGTCACCAATTCATTAGAAGAATGAAACTTTTCCTCAAAAATTCTACCGTTTCTTTCCTTCCATAGACTCCAACAGATCACCCCCGGAAGAGCATGTCATATGAACGTAGATAGAATCCCCATGACACAAACCCTCCAGCTCATCATAAACTCATTAAAGAGTCTAGGAAAAACCCAAGGAATCTTGATATGAGCGAGGAAAAAATCCCATACCCTTCTAGCTATAGAACAATACAATAGTAAGTGGCTGACTGATTCAGCCTCAGACATACAAAGTATGCATAGCTTGAATTAACAATATCTTTAATCTGAAGGTGCTTTTCAACCTTACCAATACCTTTAACGTTCCAAGATAAAATCAAAAAATTCATTGAAAACAAATTAACAACCCAAAAAAGACAAAAAACAGGAGCTGACTCACTTGCTTGGCAAAATGGGAAGCCTCCTCCTGCCACTTGATCGGCTCTTGAAAGCTAAGTGAAGTCCCTAAACCTCTTGGATTCTCCTTTTTTTTTCTTTGCCAGAGCCCGAAAAGGAAATCTCACGTTCAAGGGTCATGAAAAGTTCAATCGTTTGTTTCTCCACGCTGTCAAAGGATACACCCAAGAAGTTGCTCATTGTCTACATCTAATTAATCACACAGAGCGAGACCTCTGAAAGAACCGGGAAAGATTCTACTACAACCACCATTTCTAAACCAATTTTGCTCCCAACCTTCCGTATCGACTTTGAGGCAGTCTCTCTCACCGCTTGGTCCTAAACCCCTTCCCAAAGTATAGCAAAATCTTTAATCAATATTACTTCACCCTTCTCCCCTTGAATTTCCAGCTAGGATGGATCTATTGAGGCCCCAACGTGAGTTGTGATGAGAGTCCGGCAGAGGCATAGAACCGTACGTGGAAGAAAAAACCAAAATCTTGCGCCCTCCCAAAATCTAGATGCTCCACCGTCTTTCCTTGGAGCCGCGAGAAATCCGTCGGGTCAGATCTTTCATTCTCTCTCGCATCCTCCTCTAACCCTATAGGTCGATGACCGAAGTGTCTGAGCACCTAGTCATTGGTCCTCATCGAGAGAGGAAAGGGCCCTTCAGGGAAAGACAATCCTACCCCTTGGCCCACCCTTTTATAAAACCGAGACCGAGAGTCCTGCGTGGCTATTTTTGGAAAGCGCAAGGACCATAAGGTTTTATCCCGATTTGCCTTAAATGCCCCTTCAACAGCCATAAATGAACACCCTATATCACTCAGGGCCCTTTTGTCATTTCCTTGCTGAGAGTCCAATTTACACAAAAACCCTTTATACCTTATCGAAGTTCCACCATAGTTGAGGGTGAAAGAGGGAATTTCACTCATTGTCCCTTCCGCAAGGCACTAGGGCGATTTGAAATTTAAATCCTCCAAGTATGGAAGACTAAGCCAACTCTGATCAACAATCCACCTTTTTCGAATGCACCCTGTCGGAAAATCTCCCCCTGGACCTCTGAGGCATCCTCTCCAGCGAGGGGCAAGAAGCAGTCTCAATTCAATCGTCCTCGACCACCACCAATACCTGGTACAAGAGTTCCCCATCAGAAATCTCCACACATCCAAGAAGCTCTTGATAAGCCATCAACCGGAGCAACAATCTTGCCCAACAAAGGTCGCTTCTATTCAAGGACCTTTGATTAACCCTGCATAGGCCACCACACGCCTTACCTATAGTTTGGAAGACTTCCTCCTCCCACAAATGGAAGGGAAACCCTCTAAGACGAATCCAAAAGGAGCGGTACAAGGCCTTTGAATCCTTTGTTCCCAAACAAAAAGACCATTTATGGAAGACAAGGGAGCCAGGTATGATCATTCGAGAACCATGAGAGTCCAACCACCTTGTCTCAGCCCAGCTACCCCCACAAAGATCCCTTTATTTTCAGCGAAAGGGCCAATGCTAACTCTCTTTTCTCGGAGCAGGGCCATCAAAACTGGCTCTTCAATTTCCGCCCATGGTAACTATCCATCCACACGTTCCACGCAAACACTTAAGGCCCAATCCCCTTGATATTCCTTTCGTTTCCAAACCTAAGGAGGGTTAGGTGGATTTCTCTATTTGTCATTTCCAGTCCAACGATGGGAGGGATAGTGGACTTGACCTTACCAATGAGTAATCTCCGGGAACTCTTGTGAACAGTGCTTGAAAGGGACCGAAGATCTCTGTTGTTTCCCCTGTAAGAAATCCCTTTGCAGCAGCCAGCCAAAGTTTTCCCAACCACATGCTTTAAAATCTTCAGGGATGATGATATGGCGACCTGTACTGGATCTAGGGATGACAGAAAGCAAGACTTATCTGCCTCTCCAAATTACGTTTTCATTGGAAGACGATGACCCTATCTCCTTCATCATTGGTTTTAACCAGTTTGTTACAATCTGGCAAGCGCCTTGCTTCACGCAGCAGGTCCACCAACCATGCAAATGAGCTCTCTCTAAGCTCAATAGACACCGCATAGCCTAAACCTCTTTCCGTAATTCTCACAAACTCCAACCCGGCGAACCATGATTTTACTGAACTCGAATGGCTTTATCTCAACAACACAGATTGTCATCACTGAATCTCTTGCATTTATGTAGATTCACAACACCGCGGGTCCTCAAGGCTTTTGTTCCATTAAGTCTACATCACCTACCCCTCTAATGTTTCAAGAAGCACCAAAGGGCCCATTCTGTCCTAGTCTACAGTCTCATGAGTTGGCTTAGTATAATAGATTTTAAAAGAATCTTGAGGGGCCCAATTGCCTTGGTCAACACGCCAAGAGTTGTGGCAAGTTGGGATTCTTTTAAAATTAGACATTTATGTTTTTAGAAAGTTTATTTTATTAGGAATCTTATTCTTTTTAGTAGTTGGTTGAGTTAGAAAAGTAGTCAAATAAAGTCCTAAAATCTAGGAATCTTTTTAGAGTAGGATTCTTTTTTTTTATAAATCTGTGTAATGCCTAATTACAGGCAACCCCAACAATCAATAAAAATAGTGAAAAGATGACTTGAATTTTGAAGTGTCACGTGTGTAAACTAGTGGGTTGGGACCCCTTCTATCCTCCTAGGGTTGAGTCGTGGACTCCCATTGTACCCTCTCTCCTCTCCTCCCCGCGAGTGAGATAAGCTCCTCTTCTCTCTTCTCTCTTCTCTCTTCTCTCTTTTCTCTTCTCCTCTCTTTCTTACTCCTCTCTTCTTTTTCCTTCTCCTCCCCTTGCTGCTTTCTTGTAACAGTCCCAAGAAACCCTTCTAATCTGGCCACGTCTCACCCCTATTCTTCCTCTATTTCAGTCTCTGTTCTATCCCCTGATTTAACCCCAATCTGTCCCACAAGTCAGCCTTTGCTCAGTCAATAAAATCAGCATCCAATAGCTTCTGATTTTAGTCCTAAGTCCCATCCTCTTCCTTCAGTGGTTCTGCCCATAACCAGTCCCTAGTCATTCATTTAAAACCCTTTCCTGGGAGCCGTATTCAGTCTCTGACTTGAGGCTATCTTAATCCTGTTATAACCAGCCATCCATAGTCTTTAATCATCTCTCTGCAGACCCAACTTCATTCCCAGAATTGGACCTAAATCGATCATTGTTTAACCCTGTTAACAGTACCTAAAACAGCCCCACATATGACCTTGTTAAATCCCTGGTAAACCCCCAATTTAAGCACCTGTTTTCTGACACATAAACCTCCTGTTTAAAGTCTTAATCAGTCCCTAATTAGACCACTACCAGCCAGCCTAATTCAGTCCAGATTTTGGCCTCCACGTGTACATCTATTTTAGAAGTTTTTGTGGACCATCTTCAACAGAAAACAGCCCCTTCTGTTGTCTGATTCTGCATCACTTTTTCCTTGTTGTGAAGTATGACAGTCAATTTGATTTATTTACTGAGGTAATTTTATATGCACAAAAAAAAATTCCCTTTATAAATGAGATATGTGTACTCTGTAGATGCAATGCTTCCAATAATATACAATTTGACCACCATCAAACATAAAGAAAACCAGATGTATACAATATTAAAGAATGGTGAAAGAAATTTTTTAGAATTTATTAAATGAGGATCCCATAGGGAACATTGATTTAGGAGGAAGTAGTAGCGTCATTGATATCAAAAATCATAGGTAGCTTCAAAAAATTAGATTCCCTAATATTGAGGAGGCACTGAGAAAGATGAAGGTAAGGAAAATATTAGGACCCAATGTTATCCCCATTGAGGTTTGAAAAGCATGGGAGGTGATGGCTTTTCCTAGTTAACCAAGCTGTTCGAAAAGAACATTAGAAGAGAATAATGAATGAATATAGGAAAAGAATCATGGTTTCAATTTACACAAACAAGGGAAATATTCAAAGTTGTACCAATTCACATGGGATCAAGCTTCCATGACATGCAATGAAAACTTTGGCATAGACTAAGACATGGGACTAGGATCTTAGAAGATTAATTTGAATTTAAGCCAGGGAGATTGATGATTAAAGCTATTCTCTTACTAGGTGATATAAGAAATTAGAGAGAAGGAAAAAAGAAGAAGAAGAAAGATCTCCACTAGTCTCTATTGACTTAAAGAAAACAAATGATCATCTGGTAGGTTTTAGGAAAAAAAGGGTTCTCAAATAGATAAATGACTTGGTTAAGATATGTAAAATGGAACAGTCACTAATGTTAAACAAATGAGAGAAAGAGGAAAGCAAGTCTTCAGTCAGAGTAGGTTAATACTAAAGGGAAGAGAAACAAACAATTTCTCTGTCAGACTAGGTTAATACCAACAGTAAGCATTGATATCATATATCTTTGCATTAATTATCGAAGAATTGACTATGCATATATCCACCATGGTGTAGGTTGTTTAGCAATATTATAGTTTTGATTGACAAGACTAGAGAGGACGCAAACACCAGGTTAGAACTATGGAAGAATGTTTTAGAATCAAAAGGTTTGATATAAGCCGGACTAAAACAAGTAAAAACAATAGTATATCGAGAGAGTGGTTAAGATTGATAACCAAATACCTCTGCTTGACATTTTTTGTTATCTTGGTACAATCTTCTGTAGGAGGGAGAAATTGAAGAGTATATTGCTCATTGAATTAGAGCAGGGTGGATGATGTGATGATGCAAAGAAGTTCTTTTAGAGTGTTATATGATCGAAGCAACCATTATAATTGAAAGAAAATTTTTATAAGACCAGCCAATGTTGTAGGGAAACCATGAAACAACAGATACATTGAAAGAGAGTAGCTGAGATAAGGGCATTGAATTGGATGAGTGACAAGACTAGAAAAATATTCTAAAAAATGAATACATTTGCAAAAACTTGAGGGTTGTACCAATACATGACAAGTTGAGAGAAAACCATCTGAAATGGTTTGATCATCAGTAGACTGAAGTGATACGGTGCAAGGCAATAAAAGGATAAGGGGAAGGCCAAATACGACTTGGGTAATTGGGTTGAAGTAGTGAGGGAGGACATGAATATTTATAATTTAATAGAATATGTCACCTAACAGAATGAAATTGGCGAATAGGATTCAAGTCGTCGACACCAAGTGGTTGGAATATGGATTGTATGAGTTGAGTGTATGTATGCAATATTTTACTCAATAAAGTATAGGATTTAATATTCAAATCATGAAACATAATTTGAAAAAATAAATAAATAAAAAATGTAGTTTCTTATCAAAATAAACTTTTTAACCTCATTCTGACCATTTGGGTTAAATGGTCAAGATTTATAAAAATTGCCCTGTACATTCAAAAGGTGGGGAAAACAGAGTGGAACTTCCTTTCCCCATATTTATTTCATCTATCTAGATTCTGAACCACAAGCCATTTCAAATGGTCCACTTCAAACTAGTCTTCCTCCAAAAGTTTTCAATTACAGAATAAGACTAGCAGCATCCATTGCAGAGCACACCACTAAATTTGATTTTGGCTGTTTTCTAATCCTTTTCATCCATATTCTAATTCCATTGAATGTTACTCTAAAAGATAAGAGTGAGGTTGAAATCTCTCTTATAATGACTTAATTTGCTTCTTGTACAAATACAAGTGCTCCTTTTTGTTATAAGCTATTCATTAAACTCATATTAACAGTTTTCATCTCCAAGTCCTTTTCAAAGTCACAGCCAAACAATGAATAATCTCTTTCATAGCAACAGTATGGGACACTAATCTTGAGATTGTGATCTTTGATTAAAAAACTGAACTTTACCCAGATGAGATATTCAGAAAGGGTCATTATACTTTACCTTCTTAATACGAATGGCACGAACGGCGTCTCTGTCAGAGGTAGAGGATGAGGAAGACGAAGATGAGGACCTTCTCCTGTTCCGGACGGAAGTGGAGGTGGGGGTGGAGGTGGAGGAGGAGGAGGAAGAGCAACACCTGATAAGCACGATAGGTCTGGTTCTTTTGGTGGTTGCACAGGCGAAGCGGATGAAGTGCTTGAAGGAGTGGGACGACACGCTCCAAACCTTCAATACATCCATCTTGTCGAATTCTCTCTTCTCCCTGTCTGAGAGAGCTCAAACGAGGATGAGTAGTGAGGAGAATGTGAGAGATTTAGAGGGGGACTTGGTACTGGCCACAAGTTACTACTGGTCAGTTTAGAAACCTCAGCAATGTTCTGACCGGGTCGGTTTTATGTGACCCGTAACGGGTTTTGAGGGGAAAAAAATTAGATTTAAGAAAGTTTGCTTGGTGTTTACACGGAAACCCTTGGAGTAAGACCACGAAGAAGAAGGTTACTACCATGGTCGTCCACCGCCTCTCAAAACCTAGGGTCACAGAGAAACCCTATGAGATTATCATCTCCGGTAGCTAAATCATGAGGCTCTTTTTGATTGCAAGGGAAGTTGGAGAAGTGGAGTATGAATGAAGTGAAGTTCGTGGGAAGTTGTTTGGTTGCCATTGGAAAGTTGAGGGGAAGTTAAATTTTTTGAGAATTTTCTAAAAGGAAATACAACAATCCGACCATTCAGAAAATGAAAGCTCCATTTTTATTTTTTTTGGAAAGTTAGAGGGTGTTTAGGAAGATTCATTTTTCATCTTTAGAACTTTTCACACAATCAAACATGAAGAAAGTTGTGTAGTTAAGAAAGATGATTTACTTTTCCACAAAATTTTCTACTCTCCAAGCAATCAAACAAAGCTGAAGGTTAACACTATCTCTGGAAGCAAAATTGAAGACCTTTGAAGTCTTGATTTGGAACTTGACTGCAATGAAAAGATTGTAGCTTGCTAGGGTAGTGCTCAAAAGTTAAGAAATCTCAAATACAAGACAATGTTAAACATAACGCCCTCCCATTGGTACTAGTTAGTTTAGTTTGTTAATGTGTGTCTTCTATCTTTAGTCAGATTATATTTTCTTTCCTTTTATTTTTGTTGCAATTTTCTTTAGTTGTATTTTCTTATTTAGTCTATAATATATTTTTTCATTATAATTCCTTATTAGCTTGGGATTTCATTATGAAATAAGGTTTTGAACTCTATATAAAGATGTAGATGCATAATGTATGGTTTGATTATCAAATTAAATCTCTAAGTTGTTCTTGAGGTTAATCGTCTTCAAAATGATTATTCAAATGTTTGATCCTCTCAAAGCAGTCACTTCTCTCATCTATTTTATCTTATTTTTCTTAATTTTATTTATTCGATATAAAGGATTCGTATCATTTGGTATCAAAGCCACGACTGACGGTATACAATTATAGGTTAAATCCATAATGGAGAATGAGATCAAGAGTCTGAAGGAGTTAGCATTGAAACAAGAGGTGTGTTTCATTAAAGTCATAGAACGACAAACTCGTGTCATTGCAAATCTACAAAGTTTGATTACAATGTTGGATCTTAAGTATGGTTAGATCTTTTCACAATCTTCGTCTGGCGATGGTTCATTTGGTAACATTGTCCATGGTTGATATGGTAGAAATAAGTGAACTGATTTTCAATTTAAGATAAGGGATTGATCCAATCACGGATTACACGCCTTGATTTTCCCTGTTTTGATGAAGAAGGCCTGGATGGTTAGATATATCGAGCAAATAAATTTTTTAAATTAAATCAAATTTCAGAGGTGCAAAAGGTTACAATAACTTATTTCCATCTAGATAAATATGTTTTGCAATGGTACTAGTGGGTGGAGAGAAATCAAGGATCGGTGTCATGGCAGGAGTTCACAAGGAGTCCATGCGTTTGTTTTGGCTCAAGTATGTAAAAGGATTATACTGGGGAGCTCACCAAACTTCACTAAACATCTATTATACAAGACTACCAATCCCATTTTGAACAACTAGCCAGTCGAACCACAAGATTGACCAAGAATTTTTTTGTAAATTGCTTTGTGATTGGACTTAAGGAAGAACTTAAACATGATGTCCGTATGCTTCACCCAACTGTTATGTCACAGGCCATTGGGTTTGCGAGACTTAAGGAAGACCAATTGTTCGCCTTGTGTAAACAGAACAAGGTGAGTCAGGCACTTACCTCTCATGCTCTTCCTAACCCTACTCCAACACCTGCACCAATTAAGTGATTGAAACCGTTTAAGGCAAAGGATAGGAGAAATTAGGGGCTATGCTATAACTATGATGAGAAGTTTGGCCCTGGTCACCAATGTAAAACCAATCAGTTGTTTTTTATTAGGGGAGATTGGTCCGATGACAAGCAAGAGTGGAACTTAAAGATAGTGAAGAGCATGTGAAAGATTTTCCACTTGAAATCTCCATGCATGCCATGACTGAGACCATGTCCCCTCAAACAATGTGGGTTAAGGCATAACTCAATAAACAACCAATAACCATCATTATTGACTCAGGTAGTACTCACAATTATATTCATTTGGATCTAGTCAAACACCTCAATTTTCGGTGATCAGACAACCAACCCTGGAGATCATGGTAGCCAATGGAGAGCGCATAAAAATTCAAGATACATGTGATAGTCTTCCTATGTCTATGCAAGGGTTTAGTTTCACATCTGATTTCTATATGCTTTCTCTCTGTGGGTGTGACATGGTGTTAGGGGCTTACTAGCTCTATACCCTGGGCCCCATTTTAAGAGATTTTTCTAGACTTTTAATGCAATTCAAGATTAAAATGACAAAAGATATACTCTGAAAGGATCAAGAGACCCTCTCATCCAAATTGTTAATAGCCATT
Source organism: Platanus orientalis (assembly GCA_025762735.1). Lineage (NCBI taxonomy): Eukaryota > Viridiplantae > Streptophyta > Magnoliopsida > Proteales > Platanaceae > Platanus > Platanus orientalis. Next base: position 13,305 of record JAOXJP010068201.1, read on the forward strand.
TCATTAAAAAGATGATGGCCAAGGGAGGTACTACCATGTACATAACCATGTATTTAGTGGAGGGTAGTGAACCAAAAAAATACACGTCTCCTGATCTGCAGTAGTTGTTGTAAACTTTTGAATAAATTTTTGTTGTTCCTACTAGGCTTCCTCCTTCATGCTTACATGATCACCGGATTCCCCTACTACTTGATAGTCACCTTCTAAATATTCGGCCTTATCAGTACCCACATGTTTAGAAAGGAGAAATTGAGCACCAAGAAAGTGAGATGTTGGAGAGTGGAATTATCTGACTAAGCAAAAGCCTGTATTCCTCACCAGTGTTGTTAGTAAGGAAACATGATGGGTCCCGACAGATGTGCATTGATTATAGGCCGACACTTAACAATATCACTATGAAGGATAAATTTTCAATTCCCATGATTGATGAGTTATTGGACGAGCTACATGGTGTAACTTATTTTTCAAAACTGGGCCTTAGGTCAGGTTATCATCGAGTTTGTGTGCATGAAGACAATATCTTAAAGATGGCCTTTTTGTACTCATGAGGAGCACTACAAGTTCCTAGTGATGCCTTTTGGCTTGACCAATGCTCCATCCACCTTCCAGAATCTGGTGAACAGTATCCCTAAACCATTTTTTTGGTGTCGTCTTAGTTTTCTTTGATGACATATTGATAAATCTCTTTAACCTTGGAAGATCATATAACCCATTTGGAGGTAATTTTTAAAACTCATCGTGAACATAAATTATTTATCAAATGGTCAAAGTGTTCTTTTGAACAAGTTCATATAGAATATATAGTGAGAAGGTGTTGCTAGTAATCATCGAAATGTGTCTAGCATGTTAGAATGACATATTCCTAAAACTTTATGAGCCTTGTGAAGTTTTTTGGGCTGACTGGATACTACAAAAAATTTATAAAGGACTATGGCAAGATCTATGCACCATTAACAACCTTGTTAAAAAAAAGATTCCTTTCAGTGGAAAGAAAAAAGTTGAGGCAGTTGTTATGCCTAAACTAATGATTCAACTTAATGAACAAAAAATTCATGATAGTTTTATTTGCAAGTATATAAGTGTTGTAGAACTGAACAAGGTCAAATTCACAATGATTGACTTATGTAATAAAAACAAAGATTACAAAAGATGAGCAATAGAAAATAAAAGAAATTGGATTCAAGTTTCCACACCGTAGTATAGAGCAAAAATAATGTTAAAATAAAAAAAAAAATGGACCTAAGGCTTCAAGGATTTATTTAATAACTTGTAACTTATCTTGGATCAAATCATCACGGTTATAATTGAATAAAGATTTTACCTAATTAGAAGATCACTCTGTTAAAACAAAATAAATAATTGCAGAATTGATTGTTTAAAACAATTAGGTATTTTGTTAACAAGTCACTGGGAGTTTTTAAGCATTTACCGAACTCGGAATTAACAATAAATCAAAGATAGTTTATAGACTTGAAAAATTATCAAAAGAAAATAAAACATTCAATAAACAAATATTCTATTAAATTCAAAATAGAATTACAAATGATTAAATTTCACTTCTAACTTTGGTCTGGCCTTTAGCCCATCATCTTCATAACAAAAGCCATGTAAAATAAAATAATAAAACCCTAAAACTTAAGAAGAGAAAATATGAGAAGAAATGATCCATTCGTGCATAGGCACACCCTTTTTATAGTGCAAAATTAAAATAGGCAAAAATATCTCCAAATTTTCAGCATTCATGTCATTCTAAATTTGCTCGACATTGCCTTCTATTTTTTACATTGAAATCATCATAATTGAAAAACAATCGAGAAATGCAAATTCATAGATAATTAAATCTTTTTTCCAACCCCACCAGTCTTACCTTAATCATAATTTTGAGTAAAAATTTATGGCTAAAATACCGAACATGACTCAAAACTCATTTTCTAGTGAATTTTCTAAAATAGGCATGAAGTGAAGATCCTTTTGCTCATGGGTCCCACACGTTTTTGACTTGTTTTCCTCATGAGTGAGCCAATCCAATGTCTAATCATCATCCTCTATCAATCTTGACCCTTGAATTCCCTTGGATGCTTGATCTTCACTTGATTGGAT
>JAOXJP010068212.1:5091-15404 GCA_025762735.1 Platanus orientalis
ATCTATGCAAATAATGATGTGAAACATACTTGTTTTCCTATTTTTTTAGAATCTTCAAAGTTTTTTTATAAGAAAGCTAAGTTTGAAAGTTTATGATTCTCTACAAGTAATGATATGAAACATACATGTTTTTTTGTTTTGTTTAGGATTTTAGAGTTTTCTAATGAAAAGATATGTTTTCAAAAATAATTTTCCATTGTTTGTTTCATAAGTTCTTACAAAGAAGAAAGGTTTCTACTATATGTGTTGAGTTGCAAAAATCTTACATTATACAAGTATTGTATTTCCATCCATTGTTTTTACATCTTAGAAGTATGATTTTATGTTAATACTTGAAGTTATATGTTGGCCACATTTTTATTAATTGTTATAAGTATCAGCATCATTCATGTTATCTTATGGTTTTCGATAGGAAAAATATTCTTATATGTGCTTAGATGGGCCAAGAAAATCCTCTATTTTGTAAGTGATTTCAGCATGTGTTTACTATATGTTTTACAAAAGAAAAAAAAACATAAGTTTTTAAAAAAATAAGAGATTTTGAAAGATAAGTTTTGTTAGAAAGTAAGACATGCATTCATGCATACTTGTGAAAATATGTGATAGATTGTAATATGATAAATTTTGCAATGCATTATGTTATATGTTGTGCATGTGATTATGTAGAAAGCCCTTAATGGTTAGGGTAATGTGAAGTTCCATAGTTAAAACCTAAGAAAGTGAGTTGTGCTTAAAAGAAAGACATTTGTATAAGTTACATTAAAAAATTTCTCATAGATTGAAGTGTGAAGGTTTTACTGACCAATATAAAAGTGATGTAAGTATGTGATGTGAAGAACTTGCCCAATAGTAACATATGTGGGCTTATGAAATTGATTTAAAGTGTGTGATGTAAAAAACCTTCCCAAAGTTTATATGTGGACTTATGTTAGTGATGTGTAGTATATGATGTGAAAACCATCCCAACAAGTTTATATATGGGCTTGTATATGCAAGATGTGATGTGATTATGTTAAGACCCAAGAAGGCTCAAAGAATAAATACTCATGTGTTTGTGATAACCTATCTACAGGTTGGTATGTAAGCTTTAGATAACCTGCCTATAGATTGGTATGTGGGCTTGTGATAACCCGTCTATAGGTTGGTATGTAGACTTTGGATAACATGTCTATAGGTTGATATAAGGGCTTGTAATGATACTATGTGGTAGGATTTCGATAACTTAGGTCATATGTGTGGAAGATAAGAACCCAAGATGGGGTAAGAATGATAATTTCTGTTTATGAAAGTTTAGAGATCCTAAGTGTGAAAGAAATTAGAATATTTGAAAGAGTTTAAGTGTTTAATGGTCCTTTAAGGATTCCATGTAAAAGGAAAGTTTTGAATGATCATAAGTTTATATAAGAGAATGTAAAAACTCAAAAATTAGGAAAAGTAAGGCAAGTATGTGAACCTTAAGAACAGACTAAGGCTTGTTTGTGATAATGTGTGTTTGTACAAAGAAAAAAAAGAAAAAAAAAAGTTAACTATAAGATATGTTATGTTTGTTCTGTAAGCATCTGCGTGTGAAAGCTTTGATTTTAATAAATGAATGCAAGTTTTGTTTTAAAATGTTAAATTTAATTTTCAGCAAAGTATATTTTTAAAAAGTGTTTTGGAAAGCAAAGGTTTTACAAAAATTCGAGCTAAATCATGGCTATATTCTGGTGTGTTTTGTATTGTTATTTACACGCAATGGATTGACCCATGCACATTATTTTTTAAATTAGCATGTTTTATAGGTGCTATCCAATGTAGGCAAAGACATGATATGTGGTGAGGAACTTTCATTGGAGGATTTAGATTTTGTTTTCTGTTTAGACTTTATTTGTTTAGTTAGTAGTAATTATTTCAGTTTCAGTTTTATGTAGACTCCTATGAAGGAGATGTTAGTTTTCTTTAAGTTTATGAACCCATGAGTTTGGATTTTATTTTAGTATGGTTTATGAGAATTAATATTTGAAATATTGAGAACTTGGATATGAATAAGGTTTAGATTCCTTCTACTATACTGATGTAAGATTAGAAATGTGATTTCGATGCAATATCAATGTGAGAAAAGCTTCCACAAATGCGTATTGATTATATAAGAAAAGTGAAAATTTTACAATGCCCTTTAATAATATTTCACTGCGAAGGGTCTTGAATAAAGGAAAGAAGAAGAAGAGTGTAAAGAGATTAACACATCGGAGTCTTATCTAGTGATTAGATTTTGAGGCGTTACATGAAATGCATGTTCAAACCCCACTTTGATAACTTTATGATTGTGTTCATCGATGACATACTCGTATGCTCTAAGAGTCTAGAAGAGCATGAGAAGCATCTGAGGATTACACTACAAATTTTGAGGAAATGAAATATTTATGCAAAAATTCATCAAGTGTGAGTTTTAATTGGACCAAGTTATTCTGATAATCTGATGTAGTTGTCTTGTTCGGTAGAGGTCGGATCTTGACATGGATCTGTGCTAAAGCTAGATTTCGTGACACATAAGCCGAAAAAGATGTAAGGACGAACAGATGTTCTCGTAACTAAGCTTATAAGAAAGTTGAACAACCATATAGTGGGCCTTTGGGGTGTTGGGCACAATGTGAGAGACTAGAGATGGTCTCTGAGATGATTATTAGTGCGAGCGTTTTCTTATGTAGGTGTTAATCTAAGATGTTGAGTAAGACGCCATTGATGTGATGGTTGCTATTGATAGAAAGAACTATCCTAAGACAACTAAAGTGAATGCTCTAAACTTAACGGGATTATCGAAGTTGCCAACTTTCTTCCAACCTTTTTATAGTAAAGGTCGAAAGGGCAATGCAAATATTCTCCTATGGCTTCCTTGGGTAGGGAGGCCTTGGAGATTTTCAATGTGTGGAAGTTTTTCAAATAGTTAGGCTTATGAGTTGGAATTATGGCACTGTTGCCAAGACAATGTTCCCAGCCTAAAAAGGATTTGAGTTTCTTAATAGTGGGCGTGAGCTCTTGTTCTCCAAAGTTGAAAACCATGGATGTCGGATCTCAGTTTCACCAGTTAGAATCATAACATTATTTTATTGATAGTATTTTCTCAGATGTTCTATATTCCATGGTCGTGGTAGGGGCACCCCCTGCATCGTTTCAAGGTGGTAGGTCTCAGGCCTATTACAGCATGTTACCCGGTAAAGCCCTTCCTAGCTCAGTCTCAACTTTCCCTCTGTTGGGTCTTGTGTCACCAAACTCACCTTTCTAAGCACTAAATCCCCGACTGCAAATCTCCTTGCATTGACCCAGGAGTTATAATACTTGGTCATTTTTTGCTTGTAGACAAGTTGTCCACAATGCGGCTTTGTCTCTTCTCTCTTCCAATAAGTCTAAGATTGTTTCTAAGGTCTTCTTTGTTCTTCTTTGAGTCGAAGTTTGTTGTTCTGTGTGTGACCATTCCAATCTCAAGATGTATCATTACCTAGGCTCCAAACGCCAATGAGAATGGCGTTTCCCTTGTGGGAGTCCTCACCGTGGTGTGGTATACCCAAAGGATGCTTGCCAGTTCCTCGAGCCAATGGCATTTAGAGTTGTCGAGCCTCTTCTTGATTATGCCCAGGATTTTTCTGTTAGTGACCTCCACTTGGCCATTGGCTTGAGGGTGAGCTAGGGAAGAGAAGTGATTTTTGATACCGAGCTTTGCGCAAAATTCCCGATATCGGGTGTTGTCGAACTGCTTACCATTGTCGGTGATTATGACATGAGGAATCCCAAATTAGCAAATGATGGACTTCTAGGTGAAGTCACGGATGTTCTTCTCAGTGATTTTCGCCAAGGGTTTAGCCTCTACCCACTTGGTGAAGTAGTTGATGGCCACTACTAGGAACCTCATTTGTCATTTTCCCATGGGGAGTGGCCCGACAATGTCAATTCCCCACTGTGCAAGGGGTCAGGGCCCTAGTATTTGGACTAATTCTTTTGCAGGCTTCTTAGGAACGTTGGCAAATATCTGACACTTGTCACACCTTTAAGCAAGGAGAGCAGCATCTTTTTACATAGATGGCCAATAGTATCTGGCTTTGATCGCTTTGTGGGCCATAGACCTGCCTCCCGAGTGGCTCCCATATATCCCCTCGTGTATTTCTTAAAGCATATAGTCGGCTTCCTCCTCAGACAGGCATCTAAGCAGGGGGACAGTAAAGCTCCTCTTATAGAGAGTGTCACTGAGAAAGAGATACCGGTTCGCCTGTGTCTTCACTTTTCTCGCCTCTTCTTTATCCTCGTGCAACTCACCATTCTTCAAATACTTTATGATCTGATTGACCCATTCGGGCTCGGGGCTTGCCATGTTGACTTCCCTATCTTTCTCTATCCCAATGCTTGTCTTGGGCAGGTGCTCAACAATGATCCCGGGGTCAAGGCTCTCTGTGGCGGATGACACGAGTCTATCTTTCTCTATCCCAATGCTTGTCTTGGGCAGGTGCTCAACAATGATCCCGGGGTCAAGGCTCTCCGCGGCGGATGGCACGAGTCTAGTTAACCTATTGGCTTCTTCATTATCTTCTTGTGGGACCCATTGTATACTGAAATGCCCAAACTGTGACTTTTCTTTCCCTATCATGGCCAAGTACTATTTCATCTGCTTATCCTTTGCCCCGTACTACCCCTATACCTGTCCAACTACTAGCTGGGAGTCATTATTGACCCTGACCCTTTTAGCCCCGGGTGTGTTGGCAAGGCTTAACCCTATGATCATTACTTCATACTCGGTCTCATTGTTAATCACCTTGAACCCAAACCTTATGACGTACTCAAGCTTGCTTCTCTCTAGCCTAACCAGAACAACTCCTCCTCCGGTTGTGCTGTTGGTGGAGGAGTCGTCCACTTGTATAACCCACTCTGCCTGGCCCGCTTCCTCTTCCTCTTGTTGCTCTTCTTGCATTTCAGTCTCTAGGCCTGGTGCATAAGTGTACTTGGCGATGAAGTTTGCAATAGCTTGGCCCTTGATGGCTCCCTAAGGGTGGTACTCGATGTCAAACTCACTTAACTCCACTGACTACTTAACCAGTTCCCCAAGGTCTCGGGTTTGTGCAATAAACTGCTGGTCTATTAGCACCCGAATGGTGTGAGCCTGAAAATAGGGCCTTAGTCACCGGGCCGTGACGACTAGTGCGAACACCATCTTCTCCGCCCTCAGGTACCTTTCCTCTGCTCCCCTGAAGGCTCTATTGGTTTAATATATTGGTGCTTATATTCCGGCTTCTTCTCTTATTAGCCTAAGCTTACTGTCGTCTCTGATACCGATAAGTATACATAGAGCACCTCGCCTACTTTGGTTGATTGATCAGTGATAGGCAGACGAGGTGGTCCTTAAGCTCTCAGAAGGCCTTATCGCATCCTTCGTCCTAACAGAAAGCTTTCTTCAGCAAGAGAAGAAGGGAAGGCACTTATCCGTGGCCTAGGATATAAATCACCCAATGATGCTACACTCCTGGCTAGTCGTTGTGCTTCCTTTGTGTTCCTCAATGGTTGTATGTCGATTATGGACTTCACATTCTCGGGATTCGCCTCTATCCCCTGTTAAGACACCATAAACCTAAGGAACTTCCAGGCCGACACCCCGAAGGCACATTTGCTGGGGTTGAGCTTCATCTTATGCTTCCTCAGGGTCTAGAAAGTCTCGCTCAAATCCGAGAGGTGTTGCTCGACTAGAAAACTTTTCACCAATAAATTGTCCACATACACCTCGACATTCCTCCCGATTTGGCTTTTAAACATCTCGTTGATTAGTTTCTGGTAAGTCGCCCCCAGAGATTCATGAGTCCTAGAACCTGGAAACTCAGATGGTATGCCTCAGGAAAAAAAATTGTGGCAGAATTTCTATAGAAGTTGCTTCCTTTCTTGAAGGACTACCAAAATAACATGAGAAGGAATAGGAAGAACTTGCTATTGAAAAAACTAATAATACACATCCATTCAGAAGAAAACAACCTTTTGAAAGAAAAGACTCACAAATCCAGAGAGTTGGTAGCACACACAAACATTATAGAAAATGAAGGAACTCATAAAGGTAAGAAAGAAAAGAAATTCTAGGGGAAGAGAAATTTCTTCAAGAAGAACATTAAGAATTTCAAGAAAAATGTTAGAAAATAGATAGGGAGTGTTTTGCTCGTGAGAAGTATGGTCACCCTACATCAGTGTGTTGCCATAGGAAGAAAAGAAGCACCAAGGTTAACGTGACAGAAGCAAAAGCAAAGATTACTATGATGGTTATTAAGGTAAATTACACCACGAACACTAGAGATTGAGTGGTGGACACTAAAGCCACCAATCATATCTGTTGTGACAGGGATGTTTATACATCCTACAAAGCTGTAGGAGATGGTGAAAATGTCTTTATGAAAAACTCAAGCACTTCTTTTGTTGTAGGACAATGGAGACTCGAACTAAAGCTCACTTCTTGAAAGATTTTAGAGCTAAAAGACGTCCTCCACGTAATTGATGTGTGTTGCAACTTGATCTCTAGAGCACTATTGAATAAGGCAGGATTGAAGCTCACATTCGAGTCTAATAAACTTGTAATGACAAAGAACAGGGTCTCTACCATAAAGGGATATTGTAATGGGGGTCTATTTGTACTGAACGTTTCAAAATTAATAAAGAAAGTTGCATCTTTTTCTGTTTACTTTGTTAACTCTACGAGTGTGTGGCATGGTAGGTTAGGACATGTAGGAATGTCCTATGTAAAGAAGATGAAACAATTAGGTTTAATTTCAAATTTAATTAATGATGAAACATATAAATGTAAAATTTGTGTAAAATCAAAACACATTAAAAAGAAGCATAAACTAGTAAAAAGAGAAACTGAACTACTTGAACTCATATATAGTGACATAGGAAATCTAAAGAACCATGAAACTAAAGGCGGAAAAAGATTTTACATAACATTAAAGACGACTATTCACACTTCACTACTCTTTATTTATTGAGAAATAAAGATGAAGCGGAAGAAATGTTTATAAAGTACAAAACATAAGTTGAAAGCCACATAGGAAAGAAAATTAAAAGTTAGAACAAATAAAGGTGGAGAATATGACTCTAACATATTTAAAGATTATTATGAGTCACATAGCATTATCCATGAAATGACTATACCCTACACACTAGAGTTAAATGGGTTTGCAGAACGTAAGAATAGAACTTTGAAGGAAATGATGAATGTCATACTGATTAGTTCATATTTACCTTTAAACATGTGGGGGGAAGCAATACTGTCAGCTTGTCATATACAAAATAGGATACCTAATAAGAAAACGGGTAAGACATCTTACGAATTATGGAAAGGCTATAAGCCTAACCTTAAATACTTGAAAGTGTGGGGGTGTTTGGCCAAAATAAGATTACCTTATCCTAAGAAAAGAAAAGTATGACAAAAAATAAGTGATTGTGTCTTTATAGGCTATGCACATAATAGTGTAGCCTATAGGTTTTTGTTGCTTAAAAAGAAAATAATAAAAACCAAACACAATAACAAAATCAAAGGATGAAGAATTCTTTGAGACTATATTCTCAATGAAGAATAGAACCCCTAACAACCAAATTAAAGAAGCTATAGAAGATGATAAAATAATAGAGGAAGAAAATAAATTAAAACCTAGAAGAAGCAACATGACAAGTTTGATTTATGTTAGGGTATGACATTATTGTTATAAGTAAGATAAAGCATGTGATTGTTTTGTATTAAATGTAAACTCAATTTAGAAAATCCTTGTGATTTGTATTTTGAAGATGAGTGGAAAATTATACGATTCATGTGAATTATGAATGATTTAGAGACCTTTAGAGTTATCTTTGAAGAAATTAGGGATTATGTGATTTAGAGACTCATTGTGATTTATTATTTCAGAAATCCTTTTGTTGACTATATGTTTCAGAGACCTTAATGGTTAGATGATGGACACCCATGGTGGTTATAGTATTCGGAGACCTAGTTAGAGGTTTTGTATTTGAGACAGACTCTTCGGAGACCTACTCAGAGGTTTTGGATCTGAGATTGTACAATTCGAAAACCTACTCACAAGTTTCGTATGTGAGAACTCGGAGACCTTATGTGGTGGAAGTTCGATAACCTAAAAGTGTTTATATTCTTAAGAAATAAGTAGAACACCTAAATGAGTTAAATAAGAGAATTTTTAGATGATCTTATTAGGAGACCATTAGACAGTTATGATTAAGTGAATATTAGTGTTTCGAAGTTCTTAGAAGGATTACATATGAAATAAAGTGTTAAAACTTTAGAAGTTTCATAAGTAAGTTTTGTATAAAAAAAAAAAAAAGATAGATCTTTGTGTGATAAGTATAAGTATAAAGTTTTGTTTGTATAAGTAAAAGCATAAAATAAGTAAGATAAGTTTTGGTTTTAAAGTCTTTGCATAAGTCAAGTTTTGAAATATGCATAAAAAAGTTTTCAGCATGTTTTCGAAATCTTAGTTTACTTATATTTCGGTAAATTTTTTGAAAATATTCGTGCTAAGTCTTGACTCATATTTGTTTTAGTTTTTATATAATATCCTGTGAACTTTGGACTTACCCATCCATAATATTTTTCATATTAGCATATTATTAATAGGTGACACCATGGAGATGACACGACGAGATGTATATTAGTTTAGTTTGTTGTTTTCAGTTATTTGTCCAGATAGCATTTATTTTCAGTTTATGTTTGTGGACCCATGTAATTGGATGTGTCTAGTTGATGAGATAGGATAATTGATTCAGATTTGGTTATTAGAAGTTTATTTAAATGGATTAAAGTTATTTGAAAAGATTTTATTATGAATGGTTAGATTCCTCCCACTATGATATTAATGATTTAGAAGTTAGATTCTACTACACATAGTAATGGCTTTAGTTAGATGTTTATACTCCGCTACATTTATGAATAGCAATAAATGATCTACATAAATGCAAAGATATAATAGGAAAGAAAATAAAAAAAATTAAGGATCATTTTATATTACTCCACTGCGAAGGGTCTCGAGTAAGAGAAAGTTAAGAAGAGAGTTAAGAAATTAACACCTCGGAGTTTCGTCTAGGGATGGGATTTCTGGGCATTACACTTTTCGAGTTTATTTTCTTTCGAGGCTTCCTTTTCTTCCTAACAATCAAGACTTGGATCACTCTTGGTTGTTTTGTGCTTGACACTGGCTCGAATCCTTCTCTTTAGTTGCAGAAACTCCCCTTTTGAGACTCTTATGGTCTTACTTGACCATTTTGGCTCCTTAATGATCCCCTTTATTGCATGTGGCCTCTAACCAATCATGAATGGTGTTGCTTTCTCAATCATCTTCTTGTTTTGTTGTTGTCAAACTTTTGGTTTCTAGTCATCTCTTTTTCCATGTTTGGTAAGTTTGGCTTTGATCTTTTTAATATATTCTTTGTGAAGAAATATTGCACCCCAAAACCCATACATGTAAGGCTAAAAATTTTGGCACATGACATCAATCCATTTTTTTAAAACCATTTACATGGTTTATAAATTTTCACTCTAGCATTCTTATACATACATAGCAAAATTGTACAATTAATCACAACCATTTTATTCATTACTCAAGTCCATAATCTGACATTCCATCCCACTTGAACATGTAGTTTGACATGACATAAATCAATTAATAAATAAAATCCTCAAATAATAGAAATATATTTACTATATTACAAACCATTAGACTTAAACCAAATCATAAACTAAATAAATTCATCCTCTAAACAAAACCTATCTCAAATAAACCTAAATAAATAATTGAATCAAAGTAATAAAATCTCATGTCTCATAAATAATGGATACCGAATCTAAACTAAAATCTTCATCTCCTTGTTTTATGGATCAAAGCTATTGGTCTATCTTGTTATCTTCATCATTTAAAAAACAACGTGTCAACTTTTGTAAGCGTGACTGACTTTGTAAATAAATAAGAACACTTAAAAACATATAAAAACACTTGGGTTAGTGAGCAAGAATAATTTTATACAAAACAGATAAAACATGTCTTTTAAAAATTTTATCTTTCCAACAGATACACATAGAAAATAATGTCTTTTAATCTGAAACAGAGAAAATAATAAAATAGAACTAGAAATCGAAATACAAAATTAATTAAAAATATAATCTAAAATACAAAATTGTAATTCTAAGCTAAAATTAAACAAATAGCTGAAACATCTAATTGAAATATATCTAAAACCAACTGAGCAGATAACTAAAACATATAGTGAATATATAACCACTACGGTGTCCATCTCTAACTATTAAACGACAA